>JACCPG010005553.1:0-252640 GCA_016069955.1 Drepana arcuata
CTTTCGCTCCATCCACATTTATCAGTCTCTCACAAGTGTGCTCGTCGGCTTCCAGTACTCTTGACGTTTCCACCCTTGAGCGTACTTTTCGATTTCACCTAGGAATCTAGTGTGAACGTGGTCTTTCTCTTCTTCCATAAATTTTCCTCGTTATATTCTGTTTGGAGATAAAGTTATATATATAAGGATGAGTGAAGAAAGATTGACGTAACAAATATACATTGCGAAAGTGTGTGCAAGAAGAGGCAGATGAAGATCACGTTCCAAGATACTTAGATAAAATCGATCGGACGCTCAAGGATGGAAACATCAAGAGTATTTGAAACCGGCGAGCATGTATGAAGAGACTGATAAATCTGAACGGAGCGAGAGAGGTATGTAAGGCTAGTGAAAACCATTGCTCTACTCTCTGTGCTCTCCCCGCGAGGGACTCGGCGTGATGATATGTACTTATGTATATAATATTTGCATCGTTGCATAGCTTGCAACAGTGGTTCTTGCCTTGCCATTTATAATAATGACTTCCTCAGATGTAGACCAGTATTAAATACCATAACTAACTTTAATACTAATGGGATACGATAACCGCTTACTATCAGTCGGACCACTTTTCTTTTATTGTACAAATATAGAAGTAAAGTTGATACAAGTTTAATTATATTCTCTGTAATTGAATTTTATGATTATAATTTTAGTCCAATGATTTCAGAATACATTTTAATTCAGCTTACTTAAACTAATCCCATTGTGGGTGAGCTTGTCTGAAGCAATTAACTAGATTCCAGGCACCCTTTTCCATTTGCCTTTCATATTAAAGGGTGCCGCTTCAGGCTCTCAGTCAATATTAATAAATAAAATTATTATTTCACTTTCCACGAATCAAAGGTAATTACCCGAAATTTTTAATAAAGCTGTCTATAAAAATATTACATTTCACTGATAAATTTGTTCCTTATATATTATTTTCATTTGGGTATATTACTTGTAATATGTATAATATCTTATCCTATTAATATTATACTTAAATGCGGAAGTTTGTATTTCACGCACAAGTTGTTGAATGGAAACAGATAAGATAAAGACATATAGAATATTATCAAACTAGAATAGGAATATGTTATTTTCCAGAAAAAAAAACAGTAACATCTACAAATAAAATCTAATTATAAGCTGATGAAACCTCGGGCCACTTTCACTAGACATTTCACACAAAGTCTAGTGACTGAACTATCACCACCTACCCCGTAACGGTGTCTAAACAACACATAGATTGCAATTTCGATTCCCGACTATGTAAGTATCATCTCTCACCTAAAATATACCTCTAGTGGAAAGTGGGTATGCATGTACATGCGCACCTCTGCCTACCCCTTCACGAACCTTTGTCGGAAGGCGTGAAGATTCATATGTATATACATATAAGTTGCGCCTAGTATCCGCAAGGGTAAAGTTACGATGAAGATCCGCCACCGAATCTAATACTTACTTATAACTATAGACATTATTTGGCAACATGACATTATTAGCTGTGCTTAGCACATTCTTACTTTTATACAAAACAATAATACCTAGAGCCGTGGTGGCCGGGTGGTTCGAGCAGTTGCCTGCGACGCAAAGGTCGCAAGTTCGAATCCCGACTGTACCAATGAGTTTTTCTAAAACTTAAGTACAGTGATTAGTCACACCACGAGCTTTACGGTGAAGGAAAACATCGAGAGGAAACCTGCATACGTCTGAGAAGAAATTCAAAGGCGCATGTATAGTCGTGCTTGAGTAACGGCGATGGACTCGCCATCTATCACGTTGGCACATAATATACCTCTGGCGGAAAGTGGGTGTGTGGGTATTACCTATACACCTCTGCCTATCCCTTCGGGGACCCTTGTGGGAAGGCGTGAGGATATATATATATAATACCTTGGGACAATTCTACACAAATTGACCTAGTCCCAAATTAAACAAAGCTTGTGTTATGGTAAGTAGACAACGGTATAATAACTTATATAGATAGATATCTACATAAATATATAGGACATCCAAGACTAAGGTACAAATACTCGTGTACATCACACAAATATCTGCCATCAGCGGGATTCGAACCCGCGACCTCAAGTTTCGCAGCGAGGAGTTCTAACCATTAGACCAGCCGTCTTAGTCTATATAATATATAGATGCAATAGAATCCATGTAACCGTACAGGTTTTGAGCTCCACAGTCCTGAATGAAATCGCCGACATTTGGGAGGTTCCCAAAGCTATCCGGCAAACCCCTGGCCACTATTTTTCTTACGATTCCTTATCGCGTCGACAGCCGACGAGCGGACAATAGTGTAAAGCACTCAGCAAAAACACCAGCCCCGGTGTAGATAGCCGCTTTTTGTGTCCCCATTGATCAATCGTTTCGGTTGCTAGGATTAGTCCGATACCGGAAAAGCTGGCCGCCGGAAATTCTGGCAAAGAATTACTGCACACGATGTAAGTGGTCCGCGATTGGTGTTCTCATGTTCAGGATTTTCACGTTCTTCACTTTCAGATAATATAAGTCAGTAAACACCACAATTAAGGAACCATGTCGTACGATTACTGTATAAGATGTTCATGCGGTATTGAGTTCAAGTTGGGCACAAATTGAGTGTTTATCTACCGCGAAATATGAGTACAATATTTTTTTGTACATACAAACATATTATCACGTCTATTCTCTCATGTGGTCAGCACATATAATATAGCGACAGTTCTCTCTAGTCTTAAAGATCTGTTTTGATTCATCCACATTCATTAGACTCTTTAAGAGAGGTAGGGCATAACGGGTTTCCCGTTCGAATTCGGAGCTGCCCGACTGGGGCAGGACCTCCACCTTACAGAAGTCCGTAGCCAAATAACACAATTTTTTGTGTTGTGTTCCTACGCGGTGAATATGGTTTCCAGCAATGAGCTCCTTGGGGAGCGGGGAGGATTGTTACACTGTGTTGGAAGCAGAGGGATTAAATCCATTATGCTGCCAACACACTATAACTCTCCGAACACAGAGTAGCAACGCGCAAGTGATACTTTGGTATCGTGAGCGTAAATAGGCTACGGTAACCGTTTCCCATCAGGTGGGCCGTATGCTTGTTTGCCACTCTTGCTGTATAAAAATACTCTCCATGGCCGCATGCCGTTGTATTTATATTTACGTAAACATAACAAAATATGCAAATACAGTAAAGTTTTAGATAAACGATAGTTTTAAATTATACATAGTCCTGATGTGTGTTGATGCTAAAATGCTAAAATGCAAAAAGAAGTTGCTTGTTGAAGTTGTACATTAGTAGAATAAAAAATAAACTAATAATGTGTAATAGTGGAAACGCCACACAATAAGACAGTGAACAATGATCCATCTGTGACTGTTTCAAACCATTTGCGTGAAACAAACTTTAAGAGTTACCCTCACTCCCTCAAGAGCGCAGCATAAAGACTGATGAGTTACACCACCGCCGGTTAACTTGAGGTTTAATTAGTTCAATTCACGTGACAGGTAGAGACTGAGCGGTGCCATAACGATCCCAGGTGGCGCTGATAAATACTCACCATTTGTAATTTTTCCTTCCCCTCAGCCAGCCAGACACCATGGGCCAGCCAGTTAACTTGGATAAATCACGAGTCGTTACAGCCGCCATTTCTTGTTGCTCGATTGCTCGCGCAATGGAGGATGGAGTGATATTTCTGATGATGTATTTTAATGGAGACTTTTATAAAATGGAACAACGAATAATTGAATTATCACGATCATGGATAAGCCAACGTTAGTACGCTTGTGGAATTAAAAAGATTCGTCGATTGAATATTTGAGCTCTTGAAATTTATTCGTTTATTAAAGCTGATTCCATATCTGATGGTAAATAAATAATAATCACCAAAATATTATTTTAGAGGCAGAAACTGCAACATTACGGAAATTACAAAAATACGACCTCAAACTGAGTTAAATCATTGTTCTCATTTCATTATCAACCGCAATTAGGCTGAATTCACCGCGGCTCGTTAAAACTAATCCCCCGATTAAGCCTTGTTTAATTTGCAGTCTGCCATTCGCTGCGTTGAGGAGACTGGGTCAGCGAAATATTATAAAATACATTAATACAATTTTGTAATCTGCAGTAACATAGTAACTTGTAGCGGTAATAATTGTTTAGTGAAACCATATTGGTTGATGACACTTTGTGATTTTATTTATTTAATTAATCTATTGTTGTAGACATGAAAAACAAAATCGTTTTCTAGGAAATAAAAAGATAAGAATTCAGTTTCTAGCGGAACGGTAAAACAAATTGTGACCTTCAGACGTTGTTTTCTTTGTATTACCGACGCCGACGGCGACTAGACTGTGTGATGGAAGCCAATGTTATACCAACTTACTAAAGGACACACCCATTAGCGCGATCCGTCAGCTATACATATATATATATACATCGCGCGGAAGGCGGCACTTCCACGTGCGACTATCGTCGCGACAAACTTTGTACCTTACACGATTTCTAAATTCTTCCATGACTATTTCATATTACTATAGATATTTTGTATCGCTTGATGGGGTGCTGTGCTATTTTTTTATTGTGCCTATACCTTCTGTTTCTGCATCTGTGTCTGTGTGCGGTGCAAATAGAAGTTAATTTCGAAGATGACATCAATGTAAATAATATAATAATAATATGTGCGTATGTGGGGCATACTTATGAGATATCGTGTTTTATTATGCCCTATTTGTTCCGGTCTGAGATTCAATAGTTGTTTCTATATAGTATATATATATATATATATCATTGAAGTTAATTTCACATCAGGTTCTTATCAATATTTGAGTCTATATATTAAATTAAAAGAAAATGTTATATTTTCATTAACAAATGTTGCATGCCTGTAGCGGGTTGTCAAAGCCCTTCCAGCCGATTTGTTTACACTTACATAGTTTTTATACAATAAAAGTAAAACTGAATACAAAACAAGTTGAGCTCGTGAGTGTTGTAAAAAAAAGCCACTCAGGATTGTCTAAGAAAACTTCACTTGATATTTTTCCGCGATTTCCTCGCTACGATAATAGAAAAGTTGCCGTCAGGCCTGCCCGTGTGGGCGGCGCCGGTGTTCCTCAGATTAATATTTGTAGGTCTTAGATATATTTTTCCTTTGATCAGAGCGACGCGTTGATTGATGATCTCTGATTACCCGCCACTCTAAGTGGTCCGCAAAAATTGCCTTTACTCACTTATTATACGTTATATACACTTTACATTACAGTGAACAGCTAGAATTGTATTACAGATTTTTATTTACTTGTGTTTGCTTGCTGACATGCAAGAGCATATAATAGGAGGAATAATATTTTTTATGTCTATACTATGGGTCTATATATATATATATATATATATATATATATATATATATATATAATATATATAATACTATGGGCGTGTAAAAATATATCAACATATTTACAACACATACATATATTCATATCATCCCGAGTCCTGCACGGGACAGGTAGATACAACAGAGCGAGTTCAGACCTCTCTCGTATCTCCCACATTTATCAGTCCCTGCATACATACTTGCCGGTTTTGAGTACTCTTGACGTTCCCATCCACGAATGAAAAATATATCTTCCTCTAATTCTAATATAATATATCTTCAAGCCTTCCCACAAGGTTCCCTGAAGTGGTTGACGGAGGTGTGTGTACACACCCACCTTCTGCCGGAGATCTATTTTAGGTGCCAACGTGACAGATAGCCTGTTCATCGCCATTACTCAATTACGAGTATGCATACATATCATCACGCCTATCGGGGTAGGCCGTGCTATGCATACGTCTCTTCAATTTCATCTCAAAAGCATGCAGGCTTCCACTCAATATTTTTCTTCACACGAAAGCTCGTGTTTAAATTAATCACTGTACTTAAGTTTAGAAAATCATTGGTTCAGTCGGGTTTCGAACTTCCAATCTCGAGTAGTTGTCTGCAAAACAAGCAGACAAGTACTCGAACCACTCGGCCACCACGGCTTTAATTAAGTTACTTAGGTAATGTCGATTCAATCCAAAAGAGAGAAACAACACCCGCAGCTGACAAAGAAACTTCAACTTTATATCCGCAGTGTGCAAGGAAGTTTAACGTTTCATTTGCTATATCAATATTAGACTTTCCATTATTCTTCCAGCTTCGTAGGAAACTATGAAAGTGAATACATAATTATATAACTGCGGGATGTGGATTAAACTAAGGCAGTTAGTTTGGGTTGGAGCTTAGTTTTAACGCTGGATCGTATTGTATACATGGCTGGAGTATTTCCACCAATTCGCGTAGATTAGATAGTGTACCGGCCGCAGAGAGATTAGTGCGTTCTTTTAGAATATATTCACTCACGTCTTCCCACATGTGGTAAGCAAAGTGTAATAAGAGATTAATAACTTCCTAAATAAAAAACATGTTATTTTTGCCGAAGATACACTTAGCTATGATGAATCGCATCATGGTTCCAGACAGCAAATTATGATGAAAGCCTTGATGGTATGAAACAGCCCATCGTAGATAATACTTGTGTGATTCACTTGATGGTACGAACCGCTCGTGGCGTGAAAAGACGGCATAGATAGACCCTATATAGGTAATTCATATGAACATAAAAGAAGCGCGTGCTATCCTTTTAATTTTGTTTTACAGTGGGCACGCATCCCACAGTATCGCATGCACACTCCCCAGTACCTCGCACGCTGAATGCACTCACATGCCCTCTTGGAGTCCAGTCCCGACTGTGATGTGTTCGCGGATAAGGCTGTCATGCCGGCATGTCCGGAGTATTGTGAGGTGAGTTTATGAATGAAGTACTTATTATCGTTTTTTGCTTTTAAGTTATTTATTTATGATTAAAATGAACAATAATGTAGCCGAAAGACCGAATACAGCGGGAATACCTATTATGATTCAGGGAAAAGAACTGGTTATATAAGCTTTTACTCCTATACTACTGTTGCCTCTGTCAAGACTCCGCGTTCTTTGAGATAGCGCCCAACATAATTAGCATATTGGTTAGTACAACACTGTTGGTAAACTGTGCTGTAGAGCAATTGAGATATTGGTTTATCCCCCACATAACATACTTTACAGCTGCTATCAACCTGGAGGTAATGGCGCGTTTATAGGGTGGAGTATACGTGTGAATAATAATATTACGGTTTATGTCTTCTCAAGAGTGTTGGGAGATCACTTCAGGCTGTGAGTCCCTTCGGGAGCAATAGTAGCCTGCAGTGTCTTGCAGACAGGCACTGTTGAGATTACCGACTTTTAATTCACAGTTCAAAATATACATGAAACCATGTTATTTTTTTCTGGAATAAGATAAAACAATTGTTACTCTGACTGTTAGTTATAGCTTGAAACTCGTTGGCTATCTGAAAAATAAGCGGCATGGTCAGTCAGATTGGGACGTGGTCGCTACGCTCTATAAATGCTGAATTATCGCACCCAATGTAATAAGCAATGTAGGCCTTGTATAACCATACTATTGAGCTACCTGTCTGCACATTGCACGTATTCTATGCGCTAATAGCGCCACCACCCATACACTGTGTATATTGGTGAACCTGACGCCGTTGGCTGCAACACTTTGAGTTACGCCCGCAATATTTTATTTGGATTAACTTTACTCCGTATTTCACCGGCGTCCCGACGCGAAGCCTTTTTTATATTCTCGCCTTGTTCTTATAAATATCATTTAGCCATTTGCTTTTGTCGCTGATAAAGGTTTGCTCTGAATGCCAACCCGTTGCTCATTTCTACGCGAGTGAAATTTTTATTTGTCTGATAATGCCGAACTCTTCAGCAGAGGCCCCGTCTCTTAGATCTCCTTCGCTTCATCCACATTTCACATCCACTCAAGTCTCTTCATACAAGCTCTTCGTTTTCCAGCTTTCTTGTCGTATCTCGTTGAGATCATCCTTGAGTATCCATCAACTATTATTTTGATCTACTTAGAACGCGGTTTTCCTCCTTATATGAGCGTGTAGTATTTTGGAAGATAATGTTGTATGGTATGATCAGTCCACAGTTTCCCATTTGGCAAATGGGCAGTTTTAAACTGTACAGTGACGGTTGGCGGGATACCTAAGATGAGTTAATGGTCACGCCAGGAACAGTCTACAATTTACCTATATATAATTACCTATATGTAATTATACCCGTAATATTATACATCTGTCTCACTTGAAACCTCTTATAAATGGTCTCTACTCCGTTATAAATAGCTGGCATAGCGTAACATCCCCAGGGTACGATTCCGTTTCTGCTGCATACACTAAAGAAACCTTCCCGCTAGCCTTAAGCGAGAAAGCATATTACATTGGATTATGTATGTAAGCTTAACATTAGGACAATTTTTACACATTGAAACTGGACATTGAGTAAGAACGATAGGACAATATACCTTTAGGTAATTCTCTGAATTATTTCCAGAGTAAATAGTCGCCTGAAAAAGGTGCTGTTTTCTTTTCAAATTAAATGAAGTGTAATTTCATTTTCCATTTCATTAAGCTCTCGACACTTTATTAAGGATCTAATTGGCAACTTAATCTCCGTTTTGAGTTTTAAATTTACAGATTTATTGGATTTTGGGTTTTAATTGTTTTTATGTAATTCTAAAGACAAAGAAAGGAATGTTACTTTGGCATGGACACCGAAAGGATGACTGAAGGCGCTAAGTAGTCTGGAAAAGGAGGCTCAGGAGACTACGTTACAGCAATCTAGATCAAATCGAACGATCACTCAAGAATGGGAACATCAAAACGTTTCAAAGCACGTACCAATAAATTGATAAAACGTTAATTGTCGATAACGCAAGGTCTGCAACGCAAAGGCGTTCCAGTCGACTACTCCAGCCACACGGACACAATAGCTCGTAGCTAACAGTTTGATGATAATTCTCTTCAATCTTACTCCGAAGTGATCTTGATGAACCGTACCTGGACCAAGATCACTTAAACATACCCAGTGCATTAAAGCGAATTGATATAATCCGCACTCAGTATAATGAATTCAATTTTATTTTCGCGCCCTGGTGACGAGCTTGATCTTAGCTATTCCGCTAATGTCACTTTAAGATTGAATCTCAGTAAAATTATTTATTTTTATTACGACGGTAGGGCTAGTATCCACGTCTGTTTAGGTGTCACGGTCTGTCAAGTCTAACCTTAGTTATCATTGTAGCCTAACAAATGGGCTGTGAAGGTTGTATGTAAAATCCGGAGGCCGGGTCACATAGAATAGATGTCCTGTCTAACAGTATTAAGGATAATGACGATGCTAAGAGATAATAATGCGGTTGAATATGCTCTCTTTGCCTACCCCGTTAGCAACTCAGCGTAACTACTTTGCGTGATGAAAAACGAGACATGGTTAAACCTAAGGAAAAATTATGCAATAATTGCAATTGACTTAGGATTTAGAGTATGCTCTCAACATATGTTTACAGTACCTAATCGTTCCGGAACCGGAAGTAGCGAGTCTCGAGAAGAAGGAAAGGGCTAAGACAAAGATCCATACGACTTCTGAGTTGTAAAGTTAAGCGCAAATAGCATTTGAAATCACTCACTGAGCGTTTGAAGTCGTAAACCCTCCATTATTACTTTACACAAAAAGGTTTTACTTTCATGTTCTCTCGGAAGCATTATCTTGTGATGAGTAAGCAACGTTTGTAGACAATAAACTGATACACTACACACGTCACGTCTTGAGGCGCAATTTTTTGTTCTTAATTGTATTATCAAATTAGGTAATCAGCATTGCTATCCAGCGTGGTTATTCTGCTAGTCCCGTTGCCGCGGGATTGATATCCCGAAGTGTAGGTCAAATATTTGATCTGTAAGTAGCATTACTACTGTTTTTGCTCTTAAATTATAAACATATTGTACTTATGCAAATATATCGAGACGTCGAGTTACAACAGGCGTTAAGGAAAAATACTACTTTTCAGGAAAAGAAAAAATCTGAATACTGTTTATTTTTATATAACTTTTTACTTGTGCTATGTGAATTTCGAATATAGATAATTTTCTTGATATCTCTCTATTATTATTAATATTTAATATGTTAATAAACGACAATTTGACAGATGACGAGTCCATCGCCGCTTCCTACTAAGCACGACTCCTTAAAATTCACACCTCAATGTGAAATTATTCATCTATTTATCATAGTAGATGCTGTATTGAGAGAATAAATATTCTAATGATATAGATATAATTGATTCATTACGCTGTAGTTATACCGCAATTGTAATATGGGACAACAGTTCGCAGTATTTAAAACAATGTTAATAAGACTAACTTTCAAAAGGAACCAATTAAAATAGTGATATATTATTCTGATAATTCGTATCCCGAAGCGGTTCTCATAATTTGTCGGCCCGACTACAGAACTCACCAAGTTATGGGACTCGGCAGACTCGAACACCGTTGCGAGTGACAACAATTTAGCTTTGTGTTTTATTTCAGCTGTAGGTAAATTGAAACTTTACGATGTTAAATAAAATGCGAATAAAATAAAAGCGTTAATTGAGAACAAAGGTTTTATCAGACTAGACCAGGCGCACTTGCACTGTAATAATAATCCAACTTATATGTAAACAAAATTATATGTGCGATAGCTTAGGAGGATATAAGACTTACATATGGTCCAGGAGCCAGTGACAGATTTTCATGACCAAGTCCCTCCCAATCGAAAATTCGTGAAATGCATTAGGGACTTATACTATGAATACTCGCGACCGTCAGCTACGACTCCGAAGGTGGGGTGGGCAGTGGCAGCCTCCCACGCATGGAGAAAAAAAGGTTATTTCAGTCATTTCCTCCCATTTGAAATTGGTTCAGATTATAGTTAACCTAGTATTTTGAAGGAAAAACAAAGTCAGCTGGCCATAACATGGTGGATTATACGTCAGCTGTCTACTTGAACATGAAAAAAAAAAATATATTTACAATGATTTCCTCTCAACTAAAACTTTACCTGGTGATCGTTTATATACTACTATGAATGAAAATTAATGTCAGCTTGATGTACCTCAGTGGAAAGTTTGTCAGCTGGTACCTTGAAAGGTGTAACGCAGCAGCATCTATCACCTACTGAATCTTATCAGCTGGCGACTTTTCCCTTGACTTACAGCTAGCTGATTTCTTTCATTATTTACTAGAGTATGTTAACAATCCTCTTATAAATTTTCGTCCGGGAGGAAATAAAATTTCTTAAGTAATTTTTTCTTTATATATTGCAGTTAGATTTTGGATTAAATTAAATTCTCCAGATGCGATGTTATAGCAAAAGGCCACCTCAAAATACTGATATCATTATATACGATGAATATTTCATGTTACATTAAATGAAAGAAGTACCTCTTAGCTTTGGGAATATTTCAAAAAAGTTTTACAGTTGATTTGTGCAAACACAGCTAAGATTATCATCATTATTTTGATCGGTACATATTTCTATCGATCAAAGATACCGAACACAAACTTCGAGGTATGGAGCAAGCTAACTTTCGTATCGATGGTCCTGATCAAGTACGAAAAAAATACTTTTCAGTCGAGCTAAAAAATATTAATTTCAAGAAAGAACTTATTCAGTTTTTTATTGAAAATTGGGAACAAGATTATATGGCATCATACATGGGCAACAAAACTATTTTTGTGAATACGGATGTGGTCACTGATGGAAAAGTTGTAAGAACTGTAGAGAACGCATTTTCGTGTCATGTCAAAATCTGAAGCGTTTACGGAGTGTTTCATACAAATGTCTGAGCCATCGATGAACAGAGAAGTTTTATTTCGCAAAATTCAAGAGTTTGCTTGTCAGATGTATGGCCTTAATCAGTATAGAAAAATTAACGACGCTAGGGTTGCATTGTTCCAAAAAACTTACACATTTTTGTACAATAATGAAAAATTTAAGTTGCCTAAAAAGGTATTGACGGCTCTTCTCGACCACCATGCGAATCAGAACTGTACAAGCAATATTTAAGGGCGTTACATTGCACAAATTTGGTCTCACGCTAACCTTAAAGTTCCAACAACTGAAGAACCTACAGACTATGGTTGGGAAGAAATAGATAACCGACATGAATTTAATTGGTTTACTGGGACTCAGTTACCAACGTCGACTGAGGAGATAACCATTCAGCCTGAAAAAGGTATCAATTCTTTTTTTAATTTTTTCTTATGATTCCTTATTTTTTCCATCTTTTCACAGATGAGGATAATGAAGACATGATCGCATGTAACTCTGACAGCGACTCTGACAGTGAATCAGAGAGAGATGAAAGCGACTCAAGCCAAAGCGAGAATGAAAACGATTGATTTTCATTGTTATTTTTAAGCAACTCATGAAAATAAAAGTTAATTATTTAAAAAAATATGCTACAATAAATTATTCATTAATCAATTTACTCTTACCAACATTTCCTCCATTATCAAACTTTCATATTTGTTATCAAAACAGTAAAATCAAGCATACTGACGAATAACTTAAGAAATGTAATTTCTTCCCGGACGAAAATTTATAAGAGGATTGCTAACATACTCTAGTAAATAATGAAAGAAATCAGCTAGCTGTAAGTCAAGGGAAAGTCGTCAGCTGATAAGATTCAGTAGGTGATAGATGCTGCTGCGTTACACCTTTCAAGTACCCGCTGACAAACTTTCCACTGAGATACATCAAGCTGACATTAATTTTCATTCATAGTAGTATATAAACGATCACCAGGTAAATTTTTAGTTGAGAGGAAATCATTGATAATATATATTTTTTTTTCATGTTCAAGCAGTCAGCTGACGTATAATCCACCATGTTATGGCCAGCTGACTTAATTTTTCTTTCAAAATACTAGGTTAACTATAATCTGACCAAATTTCAAATGGGAGGAAATGACTGAAAAAACCTTTTTTTTCTCCATGCGTGGGAGGCTGCCACTGCCCACCCCACCCTCGGAGTCGCAGCTGACGGTCACGAGTATTCATAGTATAAGTCCCTAATGCATTTTACGAAGTTTCGCTCGAGAAGAAATAATTGACCGAAATTGTACCTGGCTCCCGAGCTAATAGTAACACATATTCCTCGCATTGTAAGGGATGTATGTTACTCAATTTTTGTTATGCCAGAACGGTAAAACGAAAATTCCTAGCTGGATCAAGACATGGATAGGATATATAACAACGCGTGGTTATAAGAAAAGATGGAGAGGAAGACCACGTTCCAACTAATTTCATCAAATTGAGCGCACTCTCAAGGACGGGAACATCAAGAGTACTCGAAACCGGTAGGCATGTATGAATATACTGATGAATGTAGATCTGGCGCTCTAATCTCTCTGCCTACCCCGTGAGGGACTCGGCGACTAATGAAACTGAATTTTACACGCGTGAAACCGCGAGCCATATCTGTAAGATATATAGGTGCCCAACTTGTGTCATGTCATATTTAATTTTTTTAATAAATCTTATAATCGGGCAGGTGCAGCACTCCGACCTGCTCGCGGAGCTGCGCCTGTGCGCGCCGGCAGCCTGCGTTACGGCTCGCCGCCGTCGGCCCACGCTCAGCGAGCCCACAACCAGGACAAACCTGCTCAAATACGCTCCCCTTTCAAGAGCCATTAGTTTGATCAACACCATGTCTAACGATATAGATATATATCACCAGACCCTGCCGAAACTCGCAGAAACGGTTAGAAAATTCTTAGAAACTATTTGATAATATATACATTTTTAAAGTGTATTTTGTTATATTGTAAATTAGTTTATTAATGTTATTATTATTATTATTATTTTCTTTTAACATCATATTGGTATACCTACTGTAAGGATGTTAAGGTGTGTAAATAAATAAATAAAAATGTTTCACTAGTCAGATTAAGTCAATCTTGTTTACTTAATTTGTGCAAAATCTCATTGTGTTGATTAAATTTCAATGTAATCTGCCTTCAGCAGGGTAACACCCTCAAAATCTCTCAAATACGTTGATAAGCCATCAATGACGTCCTTCAGCGATTGTTCTCCGAGGATTAAGACGACCGTTCGCTGTAACCGACGTTATAGGACCGGGTCGTTTCATTTGGAAATTGCCCCATTTCTTAGGTGCAACAAAAACTGTTTACTTCTGGGCACAGAGACAAAGTGTCCTCGTAAATTTAGCTCGTTCCGAGAGATGTCTGATGGACGTGCTTTCGTTAATGTTATTGTTTCAGCGTTTAGCTTTCGCGACAGGCACATATTAATAGTGCGACAGCAAATAAATTCTCTCACAAAAATATTACCAGAATGCAATATGAAATTGAAATTTGAAATAGGCTACGATAGGCCAAACGAAAAAGTGGGGACCTATTATATAGACAGATCACTGGCTAGAGAGAGCTGCGGTCACGTGAGTGGCTGTCCGCCAATACCCTTTTTCAACAATTGTGACGTCATACCGCTTTGTTAGGGACTAAATACGCTAAGCATTGTAACTGTTTGTATTCAATTGGAATCATGCGTCTATACATGATGTACCAACATATAGTAGAGATATATTTACGCTTTCCTACAAGGGCACATACTCACTAACCGCCGGAGATATAGAGCCAACGTGACAGATGACGAGTCAATGTTTCAGGCCCGACTGTATACATAAATATGGGTAGCTCCAGCTGCATACTGAGCATGTTTGCTGAGCGTTTGATTGTCAGTACCTGAATCATTGTGCAATGGTGCATGTACTGACACAATCAGTCTAATATTTAAGATGTGTATGTAATTACTAACTCTAGGCTAAGTTCAAACATGTAATCTACTAACTAATTTATTATTATTATTATTATAAATAGTATAAGAATTTCTACTCAAACGTAACCATGTTTCCCCTCGTGCTGGTGCTGGCTGGCTAGTGGTGGTGTGACTAATACAACTTATTGCATATTGCTTTGTTTAAAAATAAAACTTAAGGCTATATAGGCCACCCGCAGGACGCACTACACAATAAACCCTCAATTTGTGGCCTACATAGTGTAACTGTGCGCCGGCGCGCGGCTCATTAACTAACTTCTGAGTATAATTAGTAACACAAACACTTGTGGGACTTTATTATAACTGTATTACTGTACCTTGTGTGTATTGTGGCACAGTTCATGTTTGTTTACCTGCTATTTGGGGTTACTTCACGTAGGTAATATTGTTAGCAGTTTTTATCTGTGTTATATTACAACTGTTAGTTGGACGTGACTGTACATTTACTAATGTAATATACGACTGATATATGAATGACAGTTTGTTGATGTAATACGTATTAATGAATTGATTGATTAATTTTCACTTTGAGAAAAAAAACAGGAGCTATTTGGAAAATGTACTTTAAGCCAAGCATTATAGGATTGAAAATATGCTATTTTTTTCAATCCTATAATGGGCATGGCTTAATGCGACATATAATTATATGGTTTTTATATATAGTCGTGCTTGTGTAACGGCGAGGAACTAGCCATCTGTCGCGTTGGCACCTAAAATATATCCCTGGAAAGTGGATGTGTGGGTACTACCTATACATCTCTGCCTACCCCTTCGGGTATATATGGGAAGGCGTGAGGATATCAAATTACTTGACACTGTTACAGATACCGAGTTCAGCGACGTTGTTCAAGAACGTCTATCCATGTATACGTCTTTCAGATTAATACTGACATATGCAGGTAAACAATATTTACCTTCTCCGAGAACTTTGATTTCCTAATAATTTGACCCCTAGTGTGACCCTTTGAAGTTTAACTTATCTTTTTAGCATTTCTGTAAGGTATTGATGTCACTGAATGTTATTGAACTCGATATTAGCAATCAAGACACAAAGCCGAGTCGAGTCGACTATCGCTTCCAATAGTCTGGAGACGTACCGGGCAAATCCCCGCGTAGTTTGTTGAATATTCATAAGCTCAACTGGACTGTGGCTTGCTGTTGGGTGGTAAATAATAACACCAAACTGCATTGCTTGAAATCTTGAGTGCTCTTAAGCTTCCGATTCGATTACGTGGTTAGTTGTAGTAGTAGTAGTTAGTGCGCACCTCTGGCACATTCACGGCACAATAGCGGCGATAATTCGCTTATTGCAAGACTATTTCTAACAAATGTTTGAGTAACATCCGAACATACGAATATTATATAGTTTGTGAAGATGCTTGTTACTCAATAACACAGAACGGCTGAACGAACTTGGATGAAGTTTGGCAAAGCGGTCGATTGTTAGCTGTGTTAATATAGGATGTTTATGCCCAGAAAATATAGTAAAATTCTTACGTAAGTAAAATAGCCGAGCTTCTTAGTCTGAAATATTTGGTGATTTAAGTCGAATTATTTATTGAGGGACAAACCACCAACTACATCTTTATTAAGCCTTCATTGAGTAAATTTTAATTTGACAGGAAGGTCGCGCGACCTCCAGAGATTGACATAGGCTAACTACTCATCATCCCCATCCCTCGAGGGTGTGTGTGTCTCCTGAAGACTAAATTACAACTGAGTAACACAAACATTTACTCAGCAACCACTTGGCAAAGCTCGAGTCTCTTGTTGATTGACAGTTGCCCTCCCCACATAGCGAAGTTGCAATAAAACGAGTTATCCGAACCTCCGCGTCGTATATTGCTTCCCATAGCAGTAAATTCACGTTTACACGCTCTTTACGAGTAAATTTATGAATTGGTTGTCGAATCACACGCGTAACGCGGGACACTTTGTCACCCTGACATCGGTTTATGTGATCAATTTTAATCTACTTGAATTTCGAATATTATTTTAGTGATAGTTACATATAATGGCGTTATTTAAAGTACTCGCTATGCCGAATTCGCTTGAATGAAAAAAAAAAACAAATTGATAAACCGAATGGATATGATCTTGCAATCTATGTGTTGCAAGCAACTACTCGGTACACTCTGCCACCACGGCTCTATTAGTCAGGATTTGAACATGCAATATTTGCGTTGCAGACGATTAATCGAACCATTCGACCACTAGAGTTATGTTTAATGCAATAATGGTTACATAATTATCTCATTATTTATATTAGATTTTCCTTTGCATATGAATTTAGTGGACATCCTTTCACACATTTTCAGCATGTACTCATAAGCACTCCAGTTGTAAATCATAGATTATAGTTCACGCAGCATTGCGCGCCGTGCTTACTCCTCTGACTAAGTTATTACGTACTTAATTGTTCAATTAAGTAATGGAAATCAGTCAATATCCATTAAGCTGCCATTTAAAGGTATATGAAATTAATAATAAAATATAGGTAGGGAAGTCGTAAATAGCCTAGAAATTCTAGCAAGTATGTTAACTTAGGGCACTTTAAATCGATCCATTTATTTATAGACATCTTCTGTAAGTCTAGAGAGAGCAGCTTTACTCTCTGTACCATAAGTTGACCCTACCCCATAAGGAACTCGACCCTATGTATATAATATTTACCCGATGAACAATAACAATATTATGCTCACTTTTTCATGAGGTCAAGTTATTCTGACCTCTTTTTATATTTATTTCTTAAGCTCTTTAACAGTACGTATGTCGGTATATTACAAAGAACCGTTGTAATAAATATTTATATACAAATAGTTCTAATATATGGGCCAATTATAGGTACACACTTTCAATTAATTTATTGGCGGTAACCGCTTACCATCAGGCGGACTGCATGCTTATTTGCCACCCATGTGGTATAAATAATAATAATAATTATTATTATGTTTAAATAGAGCCGTGGTGGCCGAGTTGTTCGAGTAGTTGCCTGCAACACAAAGATTGCAAGTTCAATAACCGACTGTACCAATGAGTTTTTCCTTACTCAAGTGAAGTACCTTTACGGAAAACATAGAGAGGAAACCTGCATACGTTTGAGAAGAGGCGTATGTATAGGTCGTGTTTGAGCAACGGTGATGGACTCGCCAATTGTAACGATGGCAACTTCAAATATATCTCTGGAGGAAAGTGGCTATGTGGGAACTAGCTACATACCTCTGCCCACCTCTGAGAACCCTTGTGGGAAGGCGTGAAGATATATATTTTTTTATTATTTATATTTGTATCATTTTCCACGTGATTTAACGTAGGTATCATGAAAGATATCAAGATCAGCTATATGGTCCTACGACCTAGAAATGTCTAAATATAACAAAGGCATGGCTAAGTTCACGGCAGTGGCTAAGACCAGAACAAACTTTTATAACATGTCACAAAAAATTCGCATTATTAAGGTATATAATTATAATATTTTATTACAGTGTTTATTTTTATTGCTCTACCTTCATTTGTTCTCCCACGCGGAAGAATTTGTATAAACTTAATCAAGAAAGTAAATATTAAAGAGAATAATAAGTTAGGAATCAAATACGCAGAACTTTTATGCGATCGAAGTCCAACGTTGCTTCATTACAGACATTTTACTTTACAACGGGGCGCTACCACAGCGATGTAGAACGCCTAGATGCGCTTGCACTTTGTGTATGTTCGTTTTATATTATCTATTCGTTACATATGTAACCATACATACATAGTTTACGTAAATATGTACGTAGGCTATGTATGTATGCTTTACGGGTTTGCTTAAGTTCACAGTTTGTGAATAAATGTGTTTGGCATACACGCTACTGGGGAAACTGTGCGCTGTTATATCACAGACTAGCACTGCGCAGTATTACGGAGCGTACAGTATACGCAGTTAACTAGTGAAGTGTACTGTTAGAGTGGCTATTCTGTGGCGGTTTCACTCCTTTGGGTAGTTTAGTTTGTATGATGATCATATGGTATGATGCCTTCTTCAATAAAAAGGAAGAGCAGCTATCCTACTAATGTTAAATGAAAAAGTTGTGAGGATGTTTGTTACCCAATCACGCCAAAACGAATGGAATTTGTCACACAAACATATTAATTACACATAGAATTCGTTTACGCAATCGCGATGTACAGTATCAATGTTAATTTATAATATATTTTGCCTCCAAAAAACCCTTTGCACCGAATATGTAAAAGCTGTGTCACAAACTCTGTTAGCTAAAAATTTTACGGTTTCCACGAATTCTGCCGGCGGCTGACTGAAAGAACCGGTGTACATGATCACAGAAAATATTAGAATTCCAGCAAGCCTCGCGCCGTGCACATTTAAAAAAACACGCGTGGAATTGTGAGAGCCTGTTAAATATTGTAATTATTATGCATCACGCTCGGCGGCCGATATGGAGCACGTGGAGCTACACTCGCCTCTCGGAGATGGGAATATATAAGTACGTTTTATATAATTTTAGTATAATATTTATAGTATAATATTTCAAAGGGATGTGCCACGTTATAATTGCAATGGCTGAATGTACCATAGGGCTTAGTCTCCATTATCATGAAGGCTGTAAAAGAGAAGGATTGCCTCTGGTACTTTGTTTTGTCGCGTACGAAATGAATACTGCTTCCTATTTGGTGGGCCATATGCTTGTTTGCCATTCTGGTGGTGTAAAAAATAACTCAAATTTATTATCTCCGAAAAAGGCGACGAATAAATATTTTATTTTTAGAAATTTTTAGGTAATTCATACTTGTAATACAAGTGGTTCATCCAGTGTCGTTAGATCTAAGTAAAAGCCCAAATATTTAATGAGTGGACTTAATCAATTCTAAGGATTCTATTGGTAAATATAATAACTTCAATATGTTTAGAAGAAAATTTACGAAATATAATAATTTATATCAATTTAAGAGAAATAGTAATTCTGCAGAATTTTCGAACTGACTTTATCTGAGTTTTAGTTAAGAATTGTTTCGAGTTATTCATTATAAGTAGTTAAGTAGTTTGGGCTTCTGAATATATACTTGGGACGATCTATTACGTGGATTTGTACTAATTTATTTATTAGGTTCACCAAATTTGTTTACACCAAACTTAAATCAAAAGATACAAACTTAAACAAACAAAAAAGTAACAATTACATTTTTTTTTTACATATGGCTTTATTAACTTAAGAAGAACACCGCTAGGGGTGCATTAGCTATACTTGCTTAGCATCGGTAAGGTCGGTTGGCTTTGGTCACACTATTGTTTCGTAATGTAGCAAAAGTTTTTGTGTGAGCCCTGCGGGATACAATTTACAAAAATAAAATCAATAATTTGATACTTTGGAAACCTATATTGTCGCTTCAAAACAAAACCCAATTCTCTCACTTATTTGGGGAAGCGGGGACTGATTTTAGGCAAAATACAGTTGTAGAACCACCTCGATAAGAGTCTTTAGAAACTCACAAAGATTGGTGCCACATGAGTGTGGCCAATATTACATCGAGAGTGTCAAGGAACTGTAAAAAATCAGAATCTCGCAGATATTTTGGGCGCGAGTTCACTGAATCGTTTCAAGGTACGGAGGAGCTATCAAAGGCGAGTGGAGAGCAACATATTAATGGCTCGTATAAATTACAGTCAACATCAAAATATATTATCCAGTTTGACTTACTTGAGCTTTTGTTCATATCTTACAATATAAGGAAAATGTATATCTTCATAATCGTAATAATAATATATTTTCACCCCTCCCTTCAAGGGTCACCGAAAAGGTAGGCAGTGGCGGTGTTACCCACAAACACCCACTGCCCGCTGATATATGTTTTTGTGACCGATGGCGAGTCCATCGTTACTCAAGTACGACTATACATACGCTCTTCTCAAGGTTGTTCATTTTCCTTCAACGTAGAGCCTGTGATTATTGACTGTACATTTTAGGTCAGAAAAGCTTATTGGTACTGTCGAGAATCAAACTTGCAATCCCTGTGTTGCAAGCTACTACAAACTAACGGAACCATTTGGCCACCACGGCAAGAATGTATATGTAGCAAATTTACACGTGATTGTAGTCTATTTCAATCTCAATGTATAAACTGCTGAAGTATAAGAAGGAAAGAGGAAAAAAATCCGTTCTCAATAAGGAAAATTCCGATAAAATCAAAACCTCTGTGTGTAATTCCCTGACAGCCTGCTTTGGTTGTGCAACGTACTTTGAGTCAAATGAATAGAGCTTATCGTTATTTAGACAAGTTCACCAGTTGGAAAGAATCATTGGTACAGACTGCCGGGGATTAAACATACAATCTTGACTTTTGATACGATTTCTGTGTAAATACTAAGCTTATACAGTATATTTATGAAGGTCATTGGGTCTGTATTACTTCTAACGGCCCCTATACTCAAGTGTTTTAGTTGAACCGTGGTCAATTTTCTAAGCTAAAGTTTCCTTTGATACATAAATATAGTTATACTATTATTTTAGCTGTGTTATAAGCTCAGTCATGAATATACAGCCAAACTTATTGCGGCACTAACGAAGCAGGGCATACCTTTCATTATAAATAAGGTTCTACCGGCGCTGGGCGTGAAATAAAAACGCTCATATACGAGTATAACATTACATTATACCGAGCTATATCTTAGAGAGACGGATAAAAAGGATTTTCTATACTTTCCACGGACGCACGTGACCCAAGTACGGATTGTACGAAAGAGGCGCATTAGGCGAAAACACATGGTGCTTGGGCCGTGGTACAAACGCAGCGCTTTAAATAATTATGTACTAGACATCTGTCATGTAGATTTTAATCAAGACAGATGGAATGATGCTCTGTAGGCAGTGCCAGGCTAGGCGAGGAAGCAGGTCTAATGCGATGCTTGATTTTTGTCTGAAGCTTGAAGAAAAGTAAACCTAAGCGATGTGAGGGTCGGCTTATAGCATCGAATGCATTGTTGTTGGAACTAGCACTGACAGCTCTAAGCATTCAAAGGTCCAAACTCTCAAAGCTCAAGCGTGACAACGGTAACGCTCCCTATTCCAGCCTGCGTGTCCGCCTGCCCTCAGAGAGCACTCTCCTCGATGGACACTCGGAGGGACCGCTTTGTTCGCAGCGAGCGGACCAATCGGCTCATTCACCTTCGCTAACTTTGCTCATTCCTAAGCAACACGCTGATTTCGAACGTCTCAACTATTTCGAATATTCAGTAATATTGTACATTATTATGAAAGGGAAGAAATGTCCTTGTGGATTGAATGGTTTATTAGTAACAGTGCTTGTTTTAATTATGTGACATTAATAAAGTCCCTCACCGCGCATGCCTCAACGGATTTTCACGCGGTTTTCACCAATAGATAGAGTGAACCAAGATTAAGTGGTTGTATACTTGGACTTTAACACCGTAAAGCTCATGGTGTTATACATGCATACATTTTAGGTTCCTACGTGACAGATGGCGAGTCCGTCACCGTTACGCAAGCACGACTATACGCCTTGAATTTCTTCTCCAGCGTATGCCGGCTTCCTCTCGATGTTTTTCTTCACCGTAAAGCACGTGGTGTGATTAATCACTGTACTTAATGTCAGAAAAACTCATTGGTACGAGATTCGAACTTGCATTTGTGTTCCAGGCAACTACTCGAACCACACGGCCACCACGGCTCAGTACTTTAAAAGTCAAGATCGTTGGTTTGTGATGGTAGCAGCAGTTCAACTGACGACCTTCGCAATAACTTTGCCTCTCGCATAACAACTTTAACTCGTACCCAAATTACGACGTGGGTAATCACCGAATATATCGATAGACACACATTAGGGGCGGGCAATATTTGTCATAAGGGGTTTAAAATGTCACTCCGATCGCAGCCGTTGTAATCATCGCTGCGGGCGGCGCGAGATTACGACATGGAGGTAAATACTGCTTAAGTATGGAAGTGCTACTAAAGCTTATGTTCCAGCTAAGGTAGCCTAGTGGTTCGAGTAGTCGCCTGAAGTTCGAAACCTGACGGTACTAATGAGTTTTACAGAATTTATATACAGTTATCAATCAAATCACGAGCTTTACGGTTTAAGATGGAAGTGAAGGTGTATGTACAGTCGTACTCGAGAAACGGCATGGACACACTATCGGAAACGTTGGCATCTTAATATATCTCCAGCGAAGCGGAAAGTCGTTTGGAGAAGATATAATAAAGAAATATATACCTTGGGACAATTGACATAGCCCTCAATTAAGTAAAGCTTCTGTTATGGTAGCTACACAAGGCATATTTACTTATATAATTTAAAGCCGTGTTGGCCGAGTGGTTCGAGCAGTTGCCTGCGACACAAAGATCGCAAGTTCGAATCTCGACTGTACCAATGAGTTTTTCTGTACTTACAGTGTACAGTGTACAGTCTAACTGTACAGTGATTAGTCACACCACGAGCTTTACGGTGAAGGAAAACATCGAGAGGAAACCTGCATACGTCTGAGAAGAAATTCCAAGGCGTATGTATAGTCGTGCTTGAGTAAAGGCGATGGACTCGCCATCTGTCACGTTGGCACCTAATATACCTGTGGCGGAAAGTGTGTGTGTGGGTATTACCTATACACCTCTGCCTACCCGTTCGGGGACCCTTGTGGGAAGGCGTGAGGATGTATTATTAATTAATTTATAGGATATTTATAAATACATAAGAAATCCAAGATTTAGGTACAACTCGTGTTCATCACAAAAATATCTGCTCTCAGCAGGAATCGAACCCGCGACCTCAAATTTCGCAGTCAGGAGCTCTAACCACTAGACCAGACGGCCGTCAAATGTATATTGTGTATATGTATTTGTCAATTAAGAACAAATAATTTAAGAGGAACCAATATCGAAATCTAATAATAAAAATAAATTCGTTTGATTAAAATTGCTTCTATTGAAAAGTCTCAGATGTAACAGATTCCCGTGAAATATATGCCAACTATCATAAATCCACGAACGTGTGGGAACTTCCAGTCTCATATATTCCGGTGCGAAGATTGAATCAGTCCCGCGGGGCCATTTCCAACGTATTACGAATTTTCCGCCGCCGCTAATGTCCCGACATCGTACCGGGATAGCTTTACACCGTACAACACTGTTTGTGCTTGGAAGTGTTTCTACTTAAAGTCAGTCTACGAAATTTGTAACTGAATGTGTATATTTTTTATTTTGAAAAATAGATCGTGCTGTTGGGCCCTAATCCTACTGTTACAAATCAAATAGATAATTCGAGAAAAAAAAAATATCTTTTTGCACTGCGAAGGTAGAGAAGTATCTCGCGTCTTAAACACAGTGTTTAAACTCAACAGAGATCTTATTACATATTAAAAATGATGCACGGGTGACGAGTATATATATGTTTTATTAACTTGGTGTAAAATTTATCACAGTATATAATATTTACATTAAATTTATTTATCGCAAGCCACAACTTGCGATAAACAAAATTTGAGACGTCTGATTTATTTAAAAAAAATCTACAATCAGTTCCTTTAGGACGAATTTCAATCGTTTGTTTCAGTAATTTATTTAGATAAAATAAAACGCAATTGTGACATCCTATCAAGGAAATATGCTACGCCTGTAAACATAAGGTCCGCAGCCGTGTTTCTCAATTTAGTATCGTAATCTTTTTGTAAAAGCATATTCGAGGCCAAATTAATAAGGACCGGGGCATATTATTATAGGAGGTTTGTCTTCCCTCACGTGTCGTGAAGTTAGTGCCTAACTCGTCGGAAACGAAGTTGTGCCCAATTCCGTTGAGTTTCCGCGCAAATATTATTCTCTTCCACACAAGCTGTAAAGTGATTACATGTGTCGCTCGCGATATTATACCAAACAAATTTACAAGTTTACTTACCCTCCGGGGATTTGCTTTTGCCAAAAATAGGGTTTTAAATGTAATTTATGTGATGAAATGCTCAAACAATAACAAGGTCGGTAAGAAATTTACAATGTTATGTTTTCTGATGCTAAATGGAATGTAATCTCGATTGATTAACTTTACACACATTCTTACTAATTCTGATAATGATGTCTTCACGTCTTGTTAGAAGGGTACTGTCGGGTGAGGCAGAGGCTGTAACACACCTTTTCGCCTCAGATATACTTAAGTGCCAACGTGACATATGACATGGCGGCAGTTTCTTAAGAACTTTCAACGAAATATTGAAAGATTATTTTAAAATCTCAAATGTGTGCAGGTTTCCTCTCGGTGTTGGCCTTCACAGTATAGCTTGTAGGGTTACAAATCACTATACGAAAGTTCACAAAAAGTCTTTGGTACATTCGGGACTCGAACTTGTAATCTTTGCGTTGGTGAGTCCTGGAACCACTTGGCCACAACGGTAATTTTTGGATCATTCAGTAGGTATGAAATTAATATATGTATTTAGTTTCAAAGATAATTCTTTTCCTAGCGCCTGTATTAGTCAAGAAATCTGAATATTTTATGTTTCCACTACTGGTAAGGTATTTGATACCAAATCAAAACAAAATATGAAATGCTAGGCAGTTTATCGTAAGGCTAATGTTCTATTGAGTGGCACCATACCCGATTGATGTCATGTAGTTAAGGTAAAATCACTAACTAGCTGACCGATTACCAAACCTAAGTCGAGGGAGGTAATGTAGTGTCGAATGCGAAAGTCATTATGCCACGCCATTTATGTATGTAGCCTAATATTACTATATATATATATATCCTCACGCCTTCCCACAAGGGTCCCCGAAGGGGTAGGCAGAGGTGTATAGGCAACACCCACACACCCACTTTCCGCCAGAGGTATATTAGGTGCCAACGTGACAGATGGCGAGTCCATCGCCGTTACTCAAGCACGACTATACATACGCCTTTGAATTTCTTCTCAGACGTATGCAGGTTTCCTCTCGATGTTTTCCTTCACCGTAATGCTCGTGGTGTGACTAATCACTGTACTTAAGTTCAGAAAAACTCATTGGTACAGTCAGGATTCGAACTTGCGACTTTTGCGTCGCAGGCAACTGCTCGAACCACTCGGCCACCACGGCTTTATAACATTACTATATGTGTTGGTAAATTGCGGTGAAGCAGTCAATTCAATTTTGAGTAGCGGTTTAGTTTAGCAATCATTATGCAATATTGACATTGCATTCCATGAGCTATATATGAGCCATAGCTGGTTTAATGTATAAAATTTGTATCTCTATTTAGAAAATATAAAGAAACAAGAATTCTGCTGGAAACAGTCGAGAATAGAAGAGGAAAGATGATAGGCCACCTTATACGACATGATAGCTTCTTTAGAAACATTTTAGAAGGAAAGGTAGAGGGGAAGAGAGGAAGAGGAAGACCAAGATTAACATAAATGGGTCAGATCAAAGAAAAAAATTCTCTCATGACGTATAAGGGGGTCAAGGAGGTTGCGCTGGACAGAAGCGAATGGAGGGGACTGCATCAGAGACGCCGACAAGAGCCCAGCTCTTAAATTTGTGATGATGATTTTTTTATAACAAAAGATGGCTAACAAACATAGTCTCTGCCTGATGACCTCTCGGCCTCGACCTCATTGCGCATATGCACGTCTGCAACATAATATGTGTGTGTTGCCGATACAATATTTTTTCTTAAAGGTAACAAACAAACTTGTGCTTCCAATCTAGGCGTATCATTGATGCTTGATGATGCTCCACTGAATGTTGTTATAGCATGAGCTTAGCTTTGTGATTAAATTGGACATATTTTGCCATATATCATTGCAAAGAGAACTTGCAAAGTTCAAAATCTATTTACACATATAGATGAGTTTTTCTGAACTGAATGAACGGTGTTCTTAATCTCTTTACTTAAGTACAGTGATTGGTCACACCACGAGCTTTACGGTGAAGGAAAACGAGAGGAATCGAGAGGAAACCTGCATACGTTTGATATACAATTAAAAAACGTATGTATAGTTATGCATGAGAAACGGCGATGGACTCGCCACCTGTCACGTTGGCACCTAGGTATATTTTTGCCGTGATTTGGTTGTTCACCTTTGCCTACTCCTCAGGGGAAACTTGTAGGAAGTCGTCAAGATGAAGAAAACCAAGTATGATGACGTAATATTCATACATTTGAGAAGAAAGAAGCTTTAAGTAGAATATCTTCAGCGTACTCTACAAATGAGATGAAATGAAATATTTAATTTGCTCGGGTTGATTCCATAAAGTGAGTGTCCATAAATAATTCCATTTAGTACAAGTCTAATTCCGAGAAGGAATATAACTGCTACTCAGCACTTTACAATTCAAATAAGTACAGAGGATTCTTGTGATGTTTTTTTTTCATATTTTGGGGTTCCGTAGAAGAATGTGAAAAACGTTTGTTGTAATATGGCGAGAGTTTTGCAACCAACCAAATACTGTAGCTTAAAATACAGCATGGGAAGTATGACAATGGAATACACGTATAGTATGTTTCTGGTGCCTCTTTTTGATTTATTTTAATACTCTGATCATTATATTACATTTGGGCTAGTTTATGATTACGGTACCGAGTGGTTAAGCAGTCGCATACAACGCAAAATATTGTAATGTCGGGTCCTGACTGTATCTGTGAGTTTATCTTAACTTAGTACAGTTATAGGTAATACCCACACACCCACTTTTCGCCAGAGGTATATTAGGTGCCAACGTGACAGATGGCGAGTCCATCGCCGTTACTCAAGCACGACTATACATACGCCTTTGAATTTCTTCTCAGACGTATGCAGGTTTCTCTCGATGTTTTCCTTCACCGTAAAGCTCGTGGTGTGACTAATCACTGTACTTAAGTTCAGAAAAACTCATTGGTACAGTCGGGATTCGAACTTGCGACCTTTGCGTCACAGGGCTCGAACCACTCGGCCACCACGGCTCAAGTTCAAGCTCAGTTATTCGTCGCACCACGATCTTTACTGTAGAAGGAAAACATCTAGAAGAAACCTAAACTTTATAGATTTTTCATAGTTTTAGAAGAAATTCAAAGACGTATGTATAGTTGTGCTAAAGAAGCGGCGATGGGCTCGCCATCTATCACGTTGGCATCTAAGGAATATATCTGCGGCGAAAAGCTGGTGGATCTTTACCAACACACCTCTGACTACACGTTTGGGGCGTGATATGTGTGTTATAGTAACTAGACAATAATATATTTACTTATATATGTAGATAGATATATACATAGGACATCCGAGACTAAGATACAAATACTCGTGTTCATCACACAAATATCTGCCCCCAGCGGGAATCGAACCCGCGACCTTAATTTTCACACTCAGAAGCTCAAACCACTAGCCGCCACAGTGTCAGTAGCCACGATTGAGCTATCAGCGTGAAAGACAGATTTATTTTAGGTTTACTAAGTATCCCTTTAAATCTAATTAATTAATCGTAAAAACACTATTAGGCGCTGAGGAGCAAAATTAATGCTCAAGTCAAGAAAATATGAACTGCCGTAAATTTTATACCGAGCGACCGTTAACTTGATCACTCCGCTGCGGAGTCTACAAGAATAGTCACATTGTACCCCAAATGTTCATTTTAATAAAACACTTCTTTAAAGTTCTTTTAATATAGTATTTATCTCTAATTGTAGACTTTTTCAGACTGTTATCAAATTATCCCAGCCTATTTACAGATTCCAAAAGTTACTTTATTAAAAGTGTTCTTGTGAAATCTACAATTATTAAATGTTTGATAAATGTCTAGACTATTCGTTATTATAATTATTGTATAAATAATTAGAGTAGCCGTATAGATTTATAAAAAAAACGATTTCTAATGATTTTGTCAGACATTTTGTTTGTGAAAAATGTTATGCATACTTTCTGAAAAACCTTAAATTTATAGTAACTTTAATGACATGTCTAAGTAACAAAGATGACTCCCGCAAGAACAAATAGGTATAAGCTATAAGAATTATGTAGGATCATTGATATTGAAGGCTCAATACCTAGTAACAGCTCATGATTATAAAATATGTTTACATCGACGTTAGTTAAGAAAGTGGTAGAAACACTGCCGCCGTGCCATAAGCATTGCACAATATCTATTTTTATCTATCATATAAGAAATTCAAAGACGAATGTATGTATAGTCGTGCTTGAGTAACAGCGACAGACTAGCCATCCGTCACGTTGGAACCTAAAAATTATATCTCTGGCGGAAAGAGGGCGTGTGAGTACCACCTATATACCTCTGCTTACCACCTTTCGAATCCTTTAAGTATAGGTAATGGAGAGATATATATATATATATATATATTCACGTCTTTCCACAAGTGTCCTCGAAGGGGTAGGCAGAGGAGTGTAGATAGGTACCCACACACTCACTTTTCGGCAGAGATATATTTTTAGGAACCCATTTCAGTGACGAGTCCATCGCCGTTACCCATACTCGACTATTCATGATATACATTTGAATTTGTTCTCAAACGTATGCAGGTTTCCTCTCGATGTATGTATTCCTTCACCTTAATGTTCGTTGTGGAACTAATCACTGAATTTAAGTTCAGAAAACTAATTAGTACTATCGGGATTCGAACTTTCAATAATTAATGTGTTTGAATTGTAATGGAAATAAAAAATCGTTACCAAGTGATTATTCAAATATCGAATAAGGTTGAGGTCTCCCCGCCATATGTGCCTTAAACAGCTGACCTTAGAACTATAAATTAACTGGCACCGTTATAATACAGCTGTCATCGTCTCGCCGGTCAGACCCCTGTTTTCTAGAGGCACGCTGACCTTAGCCCATTGTCCACGTCACTATGATTTATAGTTCTACTGAATAACTGTATACTTGTAATATTATGTTTAGGTAAGCCGATTCAACAATAGTATGGATTAAGTTATTAGAATTTTGTTGGGATAGAATTACGTTCGTATTTTACACCAGACGAGTGAGTGAGCTTGTATAGATATTTTAGTTTTCTTATGCATTAATACAATTTTAGTTATATTATTGTTAGTTTGCCGTTAGATGGCGTTGTCAATATTTGTGAATAATGTAAATCGCGCAATCGAAATGTCCTAACAGTATCTATATTCCGGTCCCGGTTTTCTAACCCACCAATTCCAGTCCAGCCCAGCTTCCCTTGCTCGCGATCCAGCAACGCCCTAAGCCGAGGTTCGTACCCCACAGGGGGTGCCCTTAGCTGTGTTGCTTAGAAATAAAGTGCCTGGCTGGAGGCCTAGGTCTCGCCATTGACCGGTTAAGTAGCAAAAGTTCCCGGAACTCACGCTACGAGAGACAATACAAAAAAAAAAAATAACCCATCAATCATTGAGTTTCTTCTCAAACATATGCAGGTTTCCTCTCGATGTTTTCCTTCACTGTAAAGCCCGTGGTATAATTAATCAATGTCTTTAAGTTCAGAAAAACTCATTTGTACAGTCGGGATTCGTAGTTAGTTACAATCTTCGGGAGGTAACTGACCGAACCACTCTGCCACTGCGGCTTTTATTAATGCCACAAAATCTCTGGAGAGTATATCTATCATACGTACGAGGCGTCTCCATTATTATTTACTTTATGATTTCAAAAAGCTTTCAAGCAAATGACACATATTTGTACACGCACATGATGTTCGCAATCGTAAAGCTTTATTCGGTGTGAGTTATCGAAATTTATCGTAATTGCGGTGTTGCAGTCTGCCGGCACGCCATTTGCGTCCAGCTGGGAATTATACTCGGGATATTTGGGAAATAACTGGTTTATGCTACATGAGCCCCGAATAGTTCCAGCTCAGCCGGGGCCAAGGAATGCAGGCAGAATGTGCTTGCTGTTTTGTCGAACTTTAAGCCCCTACCTGATTGGGAAATTTATATTGCATTTTTAGGAATATCTTATGTCATATTTAACATGGTTCTATAGTGGAAATGCTACGTCTCAAAAGATATTGGGATTTATACTTTCAATCGAGGCAGGGTGGCAACGTGCGAGTGATATCCCTGGTATTGCGGCGGTAACCGCTTACCTTAGTAGTATACAAATAAATAGATTTTTGGATGGGAAAATCGGAAGGACGGAAAGGGTAACCAACGAAGACGTGCTCAAAAGTAATTCGACGAAAAAGTGGAAGATGATAGGCCACCTTATACGACATGAGACCTTCTTTAGGAATTTTAAAACGTTGGATGAATTTGGCACAAAATGGATAGATAATAAGCTGAACACTTAGTATAAGTTATATTTAAAAAGAAAATTGCGAAAAAATCAAAAAAGTATTGAAATCAAATTATACACAAGTGAACCCGCGGGGTACAGCTAGTTCTGTTTAATTTTGAAAGAATGAATGTTTAAAAAATAACAACCAATGATTAAATTCGATTATTGCACGCAGTCCTCACCTTCCACCGCTTACCATTATTTGAATATATCCCTCCGCACAATTGTTCTGAAACGTGTCATAACTGTAAATACGTATTTATTGACACGTGAAATCCCCTCAGGCGGTTGGACCCTGATCAAATAGATTGCGGTGAGTCTGTTCACTCAGTAATACAATGCTCTATTAGCATTTTTGCAATGCGTCAGTATCGAATGTTGCTTGGCTTTTGAATCTAGATGAAGGGACCAAAACCTAGATGAAGGGACCAAAACCGAATAGTGATCCAAAGTCTGTAAGCTCATATCTTTTAATCCAATCAGCCGTTAATCAAGCCTTAAGACACCTTTTCTGTAAATAGCTACCGTTCATTCCTTAGTTACAGAATATTCGATAAGAATTGCAAAGCCGCCGAGAAAAGTGATGCCGAAATAACTTGGTTTGACATAACAGACGATAAGACTTGTGTTACAAAAAAGCAATTACAATTTTAGGTATTGATGAAGCTCACGGAACCCAATATAGCATAGATCGCGATGATTTTAACGTTTGTATAAAAGTTATAATTTACAAGCAAACAAATAAAAGCGAGTCATTGTGCATTTGATAGGCGATACGGAAAGAAAACAAACCAATAAACTTCATAGGAAATATACTGTATAGCATCTTGATACGAGCAGGCGTCGTTCTTGCGAAGCATACCTATTCTTTTTTGTAGTCACTAAAACGGCTGTAAACAGAACTCACCTAGTGGTTACTTCTCGATGCTGGAGGCACGTAATATTCACAAGAATTGTGCGTAGCTTTAGTACTTTAAGGCTGACGAATGTCGATAAAGCGAAAGAAGTAAATATGCGAGAGAGTGAGTCCGAGAGAGAAATAAAAAAGGAGGGTGGGAGGGAGAGAAAGAGAATCCAAGATGGGTAGATAGAGAGTCTGAGAGAGGGAGAAGGAAGGAGAAAAGGAGACGGAGAATGAGTCCGAGAGAGTGCCTGAGTTAAAGAGAACTGGCGCTTTGAGCTCTCTGCCTACCCCTGAAGAACTCGGCGAGATAATATGTATGTATGTATTAATGATTAAGTGGAATTATATTAATATTTTATCAATCGCTTCAAGGTATCAGATCAATAACTAATATAACTTTAGAAAAATAGAATTGAAAGGCATTTTCAAAAGGTGTGTAGGTAATGCCAACAAACCACTTTCCTCTGGAGATATATTTTAGGTGCCAACGTGACAGATGGCGAGTCAATCGCCGTTACTCAAGCACCACTATACATAGGTTTTGAATATTTTCCCAAACGTATAATGATGCTTAGAAAGAAGGAAGCATTTATTAACAACTGGCTATATACCCGTACCTTCCTTAAAGCATCGGCTTACTTAAATCCTTTATCGGTTTTCAATGACCTGTCACTGGCAGCTATACTTATTTCAGAGGTGCCTGAGGTGGGTAGTCCCAAGTAAACAAATTGTCGCAGTCCGATAGAACTAACACTCATATATTTTTGTGTTTCTCCAATATCTATATATATATTTTTTTTATACGGCAAGAGTTGCAAACAAGCATTCGGCAGCCTATTTACGCTTATAATACCGAAGTATCACTTGCGCGTTGCGACTCGGTGTTCGGACAGTTACACTGTGTTGGCAGCATAATGGGAGTTCCCCCTGCTGCCAACACAATATAACAATCCTCCCCAAAGAGCTCATTAGTGGAAACCTTATTCACCACGTAGGAACACAACACAAAAAAAATATGTTATTTGGCTACGGACTTCTATAAGGTGGAGGTCCTGCCCCAGTCGGGCAGCTCCAAATTCCAACGGGAAACCCGTTATGCCCTACCTCTCTTCTATCTCCTTGTGATCTCGTCGATGAGGATCTATGCTGGCAACAAGCATACCGTTTCTGCTTCATGCTGCAACTTTCCGCTGGAGATATACCTATTTTTTAGGTGCCAATGTGACAGATGGCGAGTCTGGTTATTCAAGCACGACACCACATACGTCTCTAGAATGTTTTCTCTAACGTATGCAGGTTTCCTTTCGATGCTTACCTTCACCGTCAATCTCGTGTTGTGACTCCCTGTATTTAAGTTCAGAAAACTCATTGGTACAGTCGGGCTTCGAACTAGTAATCATTGTGTTGCAGGCAACTCAAACCACCCGGCCGTCACCGCTTTTGATGTCCGTGTCTATAATTTTGTGTAACATTAAATAAATAATGGATATGACGAAGGCGAGTGTTGTGATTCAGTATAATACACATCAACTCCACAATGTACACGAGCGTTTCGTTTATCTATACTTCATATTATAAAGCTGAAGAGTTTGTTTGTTTGAACGCGCTAATCTCAGGAACTGCTGGTTGGAATTGAAAAATTATTTTTGTGTTGGATGGTCCATTTCTCTAGGAAGGCTTTAAGCTACGTATATAACATCACGCTACGACTAATAGGAGCGAAGCATAAATGAAAAAGTCGGTTTTACGGGCGAAGATTTTACGTGACAACGTCTTTTTATCAATTCGAAAATCAAAACATTTATTCAGATCGAAGGTTCAAATTTTTGCTAAATAAATTTGAAATTAATGAAAATTTGTAAAATAATAATTAATTAATTAATTAATTAATTTTAAACTAATAATTTACTTAACACTATCAACATTTATCAATAGTATGACATAACCTATAAACGCATTCGGCGGGCCTCTCTCTCGTTCGGTGACTCATCGTAACGTTACCGGGCGTTACACTTTTTCATAAGTGACTCCCAGCCGCAACCTAATTTAAGACGTTGTCACGTCAAAATGTTGCAAGAACGGGAAAAAATATTCCTTTTTGAGAGCTTCTGTTGCGTACACTGCGTAAACGGTTTAAGTTACGAAAATAACATGTATGAGGGAATTGTTCCTCTTTAAAAGTTCTAAAAAAAAGTCCGCGACAGCACATGTCTATCTTTTAAGATTGACTCACTATAACCTTTTTTATGGCAATCAAGTCCACGATGGGCTCCTGAACTACTTAACCGATTTCAATCAAATTTGCACACCGTATGCAGTTTGATCCAACTTAAAAGAAAGGATATCTTACATCCCAATTGGACCCGATAGGTGGCGCTGCGATCGGGTTACAGAAAATTTTACTTTTTCATCCGGGCGAAGCTGGGCGGGACTTTGAGCTAGTTTGAGATATGTCGCCACTTCTGGGATAAACACGGATATATTTTACGATGATATTTGCAGAAATGTTATTATCAGCTCCCGCGGGACTGAGTGCGGAGCCCACCTAATCATCATTTTATATACACGTAGCGGTAAACATTTTGGGGCCTCATCCGCCTCTCTGTCGCCTCGAAACCAATTCCGTCTTCTATTTACCTTTTTATTGTCTTATTTTTATATTTGTTGACATATATATCGACACAAACACCATTGAGCTTACGTAGAGACCTACATCAATTTGTATCCTATAAAACCATATATGCAGAAGATATGCCGATGAGAAACACAACTGAGAAGACATGTAGGCATATAATAAAACTACTCTGTACCCTGTGGTTTCGGTGGTAGATTTAATTCCTTCGATAAAACATGTGTTAACTGAGCTAATAATCTAGCTCAGTGCCAAATTTCATCCAATTCGGTGGACAAGTTTTGCATTAAAGAGGAGCTACCTTCACAAACCTTGTGAATTTATTATATAAACAGGATGTAGTGTAACACGGCATTTCCCGTCATGTTGTATTTCTGTGTCTACAGCAAGCGGAATTGTTTGTCCCTTAGGCTAGTGGGTCTCGGGAAGCGATGCATACCACTTCGATCTGCATGCCGATGCCGTACTTTAGTACTTCAACTACATTAAGTACGTGTAAGTATTCATCTGTCTTCAGGAAATAACGCACACATTAAAAGAATAGCGTCATTACGTCCAAGAGTTCAACGAACTCCAATAAATAGAGGCACTGGTCAGCGCTTTTATTTACAACGTAACGTTGTCGGCTGTCGGAAATGAATTCATACAAAATATTTTAAAATACATTCAAAGGCACCGCTCTGATTTGAAAAATGTATAAAGCGTTGCGTCGTGAAAGGCCGATTCGAACGTAAATTAGCTTCGGATATCCATTCCACAGACAGCGGATAATAAATCGAATGGGTCAGGGGTGGCGGTCACGCGGATTCGGATATTTGAATTTATAAGAGGCACGGTTTACAGGGCTACTTGATTTGTGTTTAATTAATACTGGGAAGACATGGAGTTGGATTAAACATTATTTAAAATGTGTTCTTAAAATCTCTCTTCATAATTTAATGTAGGAGAGGCGATGCAGACACCTCTAGTACTATAAGCTTCTGTAACGGGTACTGTACCCAATCATGTGGGTCTGATGGTTTTCACCCGCATTTTTTTTTGTACTTTTTTGGTTTTTTTTCTGTAATAAAACATATCTCATGAGTTAATCTAGCTAATAATCTATCTATGTGCCAAATTTCTTCCAAATACCGTTTTCCAGATTTTCGCGTGAAAGTGGCACAATCCATAAACATCCATCACCAAACCAATAAATATATTCACAAACATTGGCGTTTTTGATATTTGAAAGTTTTATTAAAAGCCATTTAAGTCTGCTCCCACTGCTGGGAAAAACACCTTTCCCCCTGCGATCGAGCACTATATGCAATTAATTGTTCAGTTGCATGAGCATCTTTACATTATATAAAACAAAACTTTAAAGTCCCCCAAGCACTCGTGTTGATATGTATATGTGAGTTTGGTTGGCTTTCGGTAGAAGTTAACTTAAATCAGTTGTACTAATAGGCTCATTCCCGTGCACGTGTGGGCACACGATTCATAACTAACACATGTCAAATTACTAGATACGCGTACATCTAAATGTCCTAGAAGAGACGTGTAGACACCCCCTGTCATCAGCAGCGGCACGTGACATAGATAATTTCGCCGCTGCCCGAGGTGTATACTAAAACGTTTCCGATTGTTAATGGCTGGGACAGCGGTAGCTCTAGTTCATCGTGTGCCGTATTTTTGGAGGAACTGCTTATACAAGTCACACAGTGAAAGCAATGATGCTTTTTCGTTAAGTTCTCTTTTTATTATAATTCCTTTAATTATCCCAACTTATCCCAACTTACCTTTCCGGTAGTTGTGGTACGGTATACGGGTATGCGACCCCGGCTTCCCTAGCTATTACTGTCCTATCCCTTGCCCTCCTGGGCGGTAATATCCAACATTTCCTATTTCCCACTCTAACTTACCAATATTCCTTTTCACACCGCCTATCCTCCCATTTCCCTATTCCTACCCTCTCCGCCAATCCAACGTCTGCCGCGCGGATGGATGCATGGCTAGGGGCAAGCCTAGTCGTTAGCGTGCCACACTGCCCTGGGACCGGGCGACCCAGAATTAGGCCAGCCTTACCTTAGCATGCGGGGCTCTGCTGGGGTGGACAAACCTTTCCCTAGCTATTCGTGGGAACGCTATGGATGTTAATAAAGAATCTTTAAGTAACCAAAATGGCGGCGATGTGGTTCGCCACCCATCACGTCTCGTTTCCCGCGGGGGCGAAAAGCGGCCCATTGAGAGCCGCTTCGCTACGTTGAATGTAAGAGGAGGAATGGATGGTAAGGTAGATGAAGTATGTCAGATGATGGATGAACGATGCATAGATATTCTGTGCGTGAACGAAACCAAGAGGAAAGGATGTGACACCACGGTTCATGGTCCCTACACGGCATACTGGTCGGGAGTCCCCCTAACCAACCGAGGCTGTCAGGGAGTTGGTGTGATTCTTTCCTCTCGAATAGTTGAATGTGTGATGGAGCATGAATGTGTCCCAGACTCCTCTGGATTAGGCTAAAAGTCGGACTCACACGCTTGTTTATCCTTGGGGTCTATGCACCGACGGATCTGCGCGGAGGTGGGTCATTAAAAGCCCAACAAGAGAGAGAGGAATTTTGGGATAGCATGAGAGAGGTCTTGAATAAATGCGGAGAAAATGAACGAATCGTGATGTTAGGGGACTTTAATGGGTGGGTTGGAGTAAAGCGTGATGGGTATGAAAGAGTTCTGGGGACGTTTGGGGACGAAAGAGTGAATGAAAATGGGAGAAGCCTGCTTGAAGTTTGTTTGGAATGGAATCTTAGCGTGGCTAACACAATGTTTGACCACAAAAAGATCCATTTGTATACAAGAGATGAGAGGGAGTCTAGAAGTATGATTGATTTTGTAATTGTGGATGAAAGACTGAGGAAGAAAGTGCTAGACACTCGGGCATACCGCGGTGTAGGCCTCGATACAGACCACTTTCTGGTCATAGCCCGAATGCGTGGCCTCTTTAAACGATGGCGACACCGAGGGGCCGAGCCTAAGAGTGTTTTGGAAAGAGTAAAAGTGGAAAATCTACAAGAAAAAGAAAAGAAAGACGAGTATGTAGTGAAACTGAAAGAAAGTTTTAAAGGCATAGAAGAGATAGGTGTGATTGAAGATTTGTGGGAGACATTTAAGACAGGGGTCGTGAATGTTGCTATTGAGGTATGCGGGGTAGCTAAAAGAAGAAAAGGAAGAAAGAACTATAATGTGTGGATGGATAAAGATGTACAAAAGACTGTGCAAGAAAAGAAAAAAGCATGGTTGGATTGGTTAGCAACAAAGGCTAACCAAAAAGTTCAAAAGGCAACGGATGACGAGATAAAGGAAGCAAGAACGAAGTATAAAAGACTGAAATCAGCAGCGAAAGAAATTGTGTCTAGAAAGAAAGAAGAACGAAAGGATGATTTTGATAGGAGGCTCACTGAAGATTTCCAGTCAAACATCAAGTTTTTCTGGAAATCCATCAAAACAGCCAGAGGAAACACTTCTACCTCGGAGCTAAGTACAATCAGGAGTCAGAATGGGAGCATTATAAAAGGAGAAGAATGTGTGTTAAAGAGATGGAAAGAGTATTTTGAAAGTTTGTTTGAAAGAGAGGAAGTGCAGGTACAGCATTCGGCACCTTCCATGGAACCGAATATAAATGTTGATGAAAGTGAGATAAGCATGGATGAAATAGTGAAAGCGTTGAAAAGTATGAGATTAGGTAAGGCTGCAGGGTATGACAGGATTACCGTCGAGATGCTGAGGGCCGGACAGGGCATAGTGGCTAGCCAGCTGTGCCGCCTTTTCAATTTGTGCTGGCGAAGTGGGCAAGTACCGGGAGACTGGTGCAAAGCCGTAATCGTGCCATTGTTTAAGGGAAGGGGGTCACGGCAGGACTGCATAAATTACCGCGGTATAAGCCTTCTCAGCGTCGTCGGGAAACTGTATGCGAAAGTGTTGATTGAAAGGGTTGTGAATGAAACAGATGAAAAGGTATGGGATGCACAAGCGGGATTTAGAAAGGGAATGGGATGTACGGATCAGGTCTTTTCCTTGAGGTACATAGCCGAAAAGTGCTTGGCCAAAAACAAGAAGGTCTATTGCGCGTTCGTTGATCTTGAAAAGGCCTATGATAGAGTGGTGAGGAATGAATTGTGGTCAGCATTGTCCGTGAACGGTGTGAGCAGCAACCTCGTGCGGGCATTGCAATCTCTGTATAGGGATTCTAGTGCTTGTGTGAGGATAAACGGGGCCTACACTGAATGGTTTAATATCGAAAGAGGTGTTAGACAGGGATGTGTGGCATCACCGTGGCTGTTTAATCTGTTCATGAACAATTGCTTGACAGATTTAAAAGAGAATGAAAGTGGGTTGAGAATGAATGAGTTACTCGTCAAGTGTTTTATGTATGCTGATGACCAAGTATTACTTGCGTCTACGGCCGAGGAGTTGCAGGAGATGGTAACTGCTATGAGTGGAGCTTTTATTAGAAAGGGAATGAAGATGAATGTAAAAAAGACGAAGGTATTGGTGTTTGAAAGAGATGAGGCAGTGTCAGAGTGTAATATCGTGATTGGAGATGAACAAATTGAACAGGTAAATGAGTTTGTGTATCTGGGTTCAAAGTTTACATTAGATGGAAAGTGTGAGAGTGATATTGAAAGAAGAGTGAATGCAGGAAACATGGTGAATGGAGCTTTGCACTCCTTCATGGGCAGTCGGAATGTGTCTTTTAAAGCTCGTTTGGCTGTGCATGGGGGAGTGTTGGTTCCGACACTCATGTACGGAAGTGAAAGTTGGGTATGGCAGAAGAAGCATGAAAGTCGAATAAATGCAGTTGAGATGAGAGCGTTAAGAAGTATGATAGGAGTTAAACTGAGTGACAGGATAAGAAATAGTGAGATAAGGAAACGTTGTGGTCTGAAAGAAGATGTAATGACAAAAATTGAGAAAGGAATGCTGAGATGGTTTGGCCGTGTCGAGAGAATGAATGAAGAACGATTGACGAAAAACTGTATAAGGCGAGTGTGAATAAAAAGTGTTGGAAGGGGTAGACCTAGACGGAAGTTTCTAGACCAAATTAAGGACGTCTTGAAAAAACGTCAGGTCAAGACTACCCTAAACCGAAGAGCATGTATGAAGATAATAATGAAAGTGGACGAAGCGAAAGAAGTATGTAAGGATCGTAGCAAGTGGAAAGAAGTGGTCTCTGCCTACCCCTACGGGAAAGAGGCGTGATTATATGTATGTATGTATGTGTATTAGTTCATAAGCTTCTGCCATTTCAAAATTCATTCCAATATGTCTGCAATAGTATGCGACTGAGTAACAAACTGAGCAAACTTTTACATTTGTAACATCAATATCATATTTTACCACCATTAGATATCCAGTAAGATTCATAAACATTTTGCTTCAAACCTACCTGAGTCACATGTTTTAATACAAATAATTTGAAACTATGGTGGCATTAGTACGTCATAATAGCTACAACTGCCGCCACCGAAGCGTGAGAACAAGACAAGAGATTTATTGCTTATTGTAGGGTCATCACGTGCGATCGAGCTACACTTTTCACGCAAATAATGGTAAATACTTAATGTATCCTCACGCGTTCCCACAAGTGTCCCTGAAGGGGTAGGCAGAGGTGTATAGGTAATACCTACACACCCACTTTCCGCCAGAGGCATATTAGAGTTACATACGCCTTCGAATTTCTTCTCAGACGTATGCAGGTTTCCTCTCGATGTTTTCCTTCACCGTAAAGCTCGTGGTGTGACTAATCACTGTACTTTAGCTCAGAAAAACTCATTGGTACAGTCGGGATTCGAACTTGCGACCTTTGCGTCGCAGGCAACTGTTCGAACCACTCGGCCATCACGGCTCTACTTAATAAATACTTTAAGTATTTTATATCTTTACGCCTTCTCAAAAGGGTCACCATAGGGGGAGGTAAGTAGTATACACACCCACTCTTCGCGTGAGATATATTTTAGGTGTCAACCAGAGAGATTATATATATTTTTATTAATATATATTATAAAAATATATTTTTTTTAGTTTTGATATATTTTGTCATCTAGCCAGTCTTTTCATTCATGATATTTATTTGCTAAGACAAGAGCATCCCTAAATATTATAAAATAAAGCCTCAGGGAGCATAATATCAATGTCAACCATTCCAATTTCCCTACCTCACTTCAGATGCTTGTTTAGAACTACCATGGGTAGCAAGGAGGTCTAATAGTTGATATCAACTATTAGACCTCCTTGCATAACCAGATGATTTCCACCCCGATTACCTATGAACCTTAATCAGTGAATACATCTACTTGTAAAACACTAATTACGTCCAAATATCTAATTATCAATATAAATATTCAAGTCGCGTATGGTATAACTGTCATCTTGAAAATATAGTTTTAAAGTATATTTTTCTCTGTAATTTCGGCTACGGAACAGTTAACAATAACAGTAAACCCATAAATACGTATTAATAATACACAATTTACACCGCAGCTAATTGTGTTTGTATGGAAACTATTAACACATACACATTTACATGCATCTCACGCGTGCAGCACGCTCGGAAGCCTGTCATCAAACAATAATTAACATTGAAATAAGACACGCTGTTATTAGTAAGTTTTTGGACGAGTTTATGCTCGGAATACATAAGAAATAGGTGCTGTAGAGTATGTGCCGGGGTTCATAAAGCAATCGAGGTTCAAACCCTTAACTTGAGACTTTCTGAAAACAAGAAATGTGTACATAACAAAACGCGTGATTATATATGAATGCCATGCCATGAATATCGCTTAACACTCAAACTTGCCACACGCTTACGTCAAACTGTATAATTACATATTTAACGTTTATTATGAACAATTACAAAGAATATTCCATCAACTTATAATATAACAAGCCTGAGATGACTTTACACAAATAAAAATCCTTTGGAATTTGCGTACTGAATTTAGTCTGTAAAATTGAGAAAGAAAGGTGGTAAAATTTATAAAATTTATCACTAAAAATACAACAAACAGGGAAACGAAATTAGAGCGTTTAAAAACGCTTCTTTCTTAATCTTAACAAAAACCTTATGTAATAATGGGCAAAATCACAGAGATGATTTTATACCTTACAAATAAGAATTAGGATGTTTACGTATACTTTTTCCAACTAACCCTGTAGATAAAGATGCAAAATGTTCCATTTGCAATGACCCTGACAAGTCTGAGCGATGAGGATGAAGGGACAACAATGATTACTTTATCACTCAACGAGCTGGATGATATTGCAGCTTGCAATTTTCTAAGTGCCGCCATTATCTTAATAGAGTTAAATGGATTGATGTTTGATTTACTTTCAAATATGAGTAAAACATATGTGGGATAATTTCCACTCAAACATACTTGTTGATGACACGAGCATGTTGCTGAACTGATCGCAGATACTGAGAATGCAACTTAGACATAGGTTTTTTATAGCATACCTATTATAAGCGAAGTTAATTGGTTCGAGTTAATTGCGGTCCCAGTCGCCGGAAGCCTCTTTAAGGCATGGTGGCTGAGTGCTAATACAAAGATTGCAAGTTTGAATCCTGACTGTGCCAATGAGCATATCTGAACTTAAGTACAATTATTATAGTCACACCACGAGCTTTACGGTGAAGGATAACATGGAGATGAAACCTTCATCCGTCTTTTAATAAATTCAATGACGTATTTATGTGTATAGTGTCCTGAGGCTCGGTGGACGGACGACCGAAGAGGGTCGCTGACGGCGGATGAATGCCCATGGGCGAAGACAGAGTGTGATGGCGCGCCATGGAAGAGGCCGCGATGTCCAGCAGTGGACTGCTGTAGGCTGATGATGATGTTTCTCAAGCTCGAGTTTAAGAAACGTCGATTTAATTTTATTTGATTTAATTAATTAGCACGATAATAGCTATACCCTGGGTATTGCAAGCGTCCAAAGGCGGTGGTAACCGCGGTAGGCAGCGTGCTTTTCTATCACATTAGTGGTATAAAAAACTCGACGAAAGAATAACTGGAAATTTAAAATGTATAATTAAAATTTTCGTATTTCTTATCTTTGTAATGTAGGTACAGTAGTTAGCAGCATAGCCTAAGTACAATAGAAATAAATTTCATGGTAAATAAAAAACATGCGGGTATTTTTTAAAATGTATATATAAAAATGTATATGTTATGGCACTAAAAATACGCAAATTCTTGATTTCTTTTTGTTACCCTCTCGCAAAATATTTTACTTTTTGGTTTTCTTTTAAATGTTTTTCGTTATTCCATTGGTGTTGCAAAACAGGTCAAACCATAACGCAAAATTTTGCGACAAGTAAGTGAACTTTGAGAATAAGGTTTTCCTTTAAGAACATAAAATCTTTCGTAACTTATAAACAATAATGATAATAGTTAATTATAAACAGAGTAAAGAACCCAACAACCTACACTATGCGGTTTCAAACGAGCTTTCTTACAGTGACATTCAGGTCGTGGTACGAACCTCCCAATTTTTCCCTCCCAGTTTCGTTATACCGAGCGTCCGTAGGCGACGGTAACCATTAGGAGTAACCATCGAGAGAAAACCTGCATAAAAGATTCTTGAGAAAAAATTGAGAAAAATTCAAAGGCTAATGTATAGTCGTGCTTGAGTGAGCGATGGACTCGCCATCTGTCGCGTTGATATATATAAATATATATAATAAATATAATAATATAAGCGGTAAAGCTTGAAGAGATATATTTAACTATAATTTTTGATAAAAGTACGCTATTAATTAGTTTAATTGTTAGGGTTCGATACCCTATTTGATAAGATAAAAAGTCATAACGAGTGTTTTAATGTTATAATAAAAGGTTTTATCAGAATGCGCATGTTTTTCAAACAAACACAATTGATTTACTAATTAACCTAATAGTACTGTGATACTGTGACACTGGTAACACAGAGGAATTAAATTTGAAAATGTATTCCAATATGTTAAGAATACAGTAATGTACGTATCACGGGCGCATTGTTAATTCCACCTATACAAATATTATAAACCGGAAGAGTTTGATGGTTTATTTGTTTGATAGATCCGATTTGTTTTTGCATTAGGTAGATAACCCGTTTATTGAGGAAGGTTATATAGCATTACGCCACGACCAAAAGGAGCGCAGTAAAACCAGAAAAATACAAATTTACCCGAATGACACCGCAGGGAAGAGAAGAAGAAGAAGGCGACGAGACAGAACACACGATGTCAGGTTAAAAATTGGAGTTGTCCAATCGGGGTAGTAGCTCCGCTCCATCAAATAAGATTCCGTTCAAAATTTGAATTGTTAGACGAGAGCTCTACCTAACCTACCTCCATCAAATAAAATCCCAGCCAAAAGGCACTGACTCCAGAAAACGATATTTTATTTTATTACTCAATATACATAATTTTGCCTTTGTGAACTAGCTCAGAGAACAGGAGAAGGTAGAGGAGGAAATATATAGTCCATGCAACTAAGTCTCGTGTATAATACCTAATTACATAGTATGGCTTAATAACGTTTTTTTCAACATATTAGTACGACCACGAATCACAAGGAAGGGTTTGTAGAAACCTACATGAAATGCATAGGCATTTAATCCTAGTTCCTAAATTGGTGGATTAAAAGTCCAGGACCGGAGATCCACAACGCGAGACAGATATTCCTGTGGTATCCTTACCATCAAGCGGGCCAACTTGACAGAATAAATTTAATTGGCTTGGAATGTTTCTGCGTATATGTGCTCTCTACCGAGGGCTAGCAATATCGATTTTAACGAAATGCCAAGCCCAAAATGTCAAAGCTTCAGAATAAATCACTAGCAACTTTGGGTACTGAGCGTGTTGTAATTATTTGACTAGTCGCATTTATTAAGATTAATAGGCTAATGTTAAACAGTAATACATATAATGATGTGCGCAAATAATGTTCGCGATGCTGTTCTTCTCTCTGTTGCTTTTTCCTTCTCAAAATTTCCTTACGTTTCATTATAAACTTTAAGCTCGTGGTGTGTTAAAGACCACGTAATTAAATCGGAAAAGCCATTAGTTAGTACCTAAAATACGTTGGAGAATGAAAAAAAAAGGTTGCATTTTTCACACGGCAGCTATGGTTTAATAATAGCGCATTAAAAAGAATAAGGGATCGATCCTCCTCCCAGATGGAGCTCTCTGGAACCTTACTTACTCAGTTTCATTAAGACCTACAATTTGATACAAGGTCAAATAATCTAGACCGGTTCTGTCGGACACTAAGTGTCCACATTGGAGCGAACGGAAAATGGTTTTATCCTTTTTAACCATGTTTACAATTATTTATTAGTTTTTAGACCAAGATATCAGGTTTCGATACATTTTGAATTAGCAACTCACGCAAATAAATTTCTTTGAAAACTCAACCAATTATATTTTTTGTTAATATGAATAATAGATAGTTTCTCATCATCATCATCATCATCAGCCCACTCTAGTCCACTGCTGGACATAGGCCTCCCCTAATGAGCGCCATAGCGCCCTGTCTTCAGCTTGCCACATCCAGCATCTGCCAGCAGTCCTTCGCAAATCGTCATCCCACCTGGTCGGAGGGCGTCCTACACTACGTTTGCCTAGTCGTGGTCTCCACTGTAGAACACGTTTACCCCAGCGGTTGTCGGTTCTTCGCGAGATATGGCCGGCCCACTGCCACTTCAGCTTGCTAATTCTTTGTTTAGTAGATACTTTCTAGACCCTATAAATCTCATTAGTACCTGTATATATGTACGGCGTAAAGAGGACACTGTTATTATATACTTCTGACAAACGTTTCGGATGCCTTGTAGATGCAATAAAAAATAACCCTGGCAAACATTCAACTATCCAACCAGAAGGCACAATACTCCAACAATATGCTTTTGATGATTAGACATCATCAAATACTTTAACGGGTGTATCTGTACCTGCTATAATTGTGTTCCTAGGATTGCTTATAACACGTTTTTTTTTTTTTTTTTTTTTGTATTGTCTCTCGTAGCGTGAGTTCCGGGAACTTTTGCTACTTAACCGGTCAATGGCGAGACCTAGGCCTCCAGCCAGGCACTTTAGTACTAAGCAACACAGCTAAGGGCACCCCCTGTGGGGTACGAACCTCGGCTTAGGGCGTTGCTGGATCGCGAGCAAGGGAGCTGGGCTGGACTGGTAATTTTATTTATATATTATTTGGGGGCGGGATTTGCGCGTCTGGCTCGGCGCGGGCCGGCGTTTGCGGAGGAGGTCGGGGGGGAACATTACGGCTTATTCGCGTCGAGCCTCGCCGGCGAGGACGGAACAGTGGTCGGTTGTGTGTAGTGTTTGTATGTTTTTGTCGGGCGTCCTGGAGGACCGTTATGTCGTCATCCGGTTCGATGACGGCATGTTTTGGACGCCTTATCTTCGAGATAAGGGAAGGAGTGTATCGGGCGGCCGATACGACGAGGGGGTTGGGGTGGTTTACAGCAGAATCGAAATGACGTTTGGACAGTTTTTTCAAAAACTGTTTTATAGTTGGGACTTTGAGGTCAACGTGGAGTTGACTATTACGCATGTACCACGGGGCACCTGTGGCTCTCCGGAGAAACCGGCTTTGGAGCACTTGCAGGGGGTTGAGTGTTGACTTGCTAGTGTGTGCGAACACTACACCCGCATATGTCATGATTGGTCGAATGCACGTCGTGTAAATCCTCACCTTGGATTTCAATGAGAGTTTACTTCGTGCATTCAACATGCTGTGAAGTCTACCGAGCGCGAAGGCGGCTCGCGCGCGTACCGCCTTTACGTGGTGACGGAAAGAAAGGCGTTGATCGAGGATCACACCCAGGTATTTGGCTTTTTCTTCCCATGGAATGGGTTTGCCGAAGAGGGTGATGGGAGCTACCCGTGGGCGTTCGAGGCCTTTCCAGAATAGGATGGCTGCGCTTTTGGTGGGGTTCACTTCAATTCTCCATTTCCGGAACCACCGCCCCAGGGCTGTGACCGCGGATTGGAGGTTGTCGTGAATTCCCTCGGGGGTTCTACCCTTGTAGTAGATAGCCGTATCATCGGCGAATAGAGCGCTTTTAACTCGTCTATGGAGGGGAATGTCGCTAGTATAAAGCGTGAATAGGAGTGGGCTTATAACACGTATAAATATAATTATATTTATACGTGTCATAAGCAATCCTGCGCTGCTTTACCTAATAGTACAGCGCTCCTTTACGACTCTTAATCTCTAAAGTCTGTCCCGCCTGTACACATAATATTTTACAAAGAAGTGAGTATAACATACGCGCTTAATGCGCAATAAGTACCTTTTTATATTAAACGCATCAATCAACCTTGTCTCGAAATCGTTAAAACTATAAACCCAATTTGCACTCCTAGAGAGTATAGTGATGTGATGGTAATGGAATACAATTAACCTTGATTCTTTGCGTCAGCGCCTCTCCCATGGGCCATTTCGCCGACCCCATCAAGGCCAGTAATTCGGACACACAGCCGCAATGGTTATCTGGCACGCGATGCCTCTTCGCCTGCTGGATGTTTTGCGATCGATTGTGAAGGTTGAATATAGGTAAGAGTGTAACAATAAATGTGACTGATGTGATTTAGGTTTTCATTTATATACTTGACCTTTCTTCTCTGGCGGAAAGGTAGGTGTTTGGGTATTAACTACGCACCTTAGCCCTTACCCTTCGGGGACACTTGTGGGGGACGTGAAGATTTATCTTATATTATAGCTTTGCCCCCGACTCCGTCCGCGTGGAATAGTGACTTTGGGCAGCATTTTTTGGATATATCTCTTGGTTTATATTGGGATGTGTTAAATGAAGCTTACCACAATATAGTGATAGGGTATAGTGAAAACCACGTCTAAATCGGATAAGCCGTTTCTGAGATTAGCGTGCACAAACGCACAGACAGACATAAACAGACAAAAATTCTAACAATCATTGTTTTGGGTGCTCTTTACGTTGATAAAGGTCACAATGATATTTTTCTCATATATATTCCATGTACAGACAGCGATCCGTTACATTTTTATTATATGTATTAATTGCGAGCGAGAACGGAGCAGTTATTTCACATATGAATTTAACCGCGGTTTCAAACATTTTGCATACCTTTATGTTGGCATGAAACCTTAAATGTATACATTAACATAAATAACAAATTCAACCACCAATATGTACACTTTATAACAAATTGCATTACGATACACAAATTACACTACATTAAAAAAAAAAAATCTCTAGTATATCATTAACTAAATTTTAATTTTTAACATATCGCTTCATAAATATATACATACATACATAAATATCATCACGCCAAGTCCCTAACGGGGTAGGCAGAGAGTATAGAGCGCCAGTTCTCTCTAGACTTACATACCTCTTTCGCTTCCTCCACATTCATCAGTCTCTTCATACATGCTCGTCGGTTTCGAGTACTTTTAACGTTCCCGTCCTTGAGAGTCGAATCTATTTGATCCAGGTAGTTGGAACGTGGCCTTCCTCTGCCTCATCAATATAAATATATCATTATTCAAATGAGCTATGAATTGCTCCTCTTGCTAAATTTAATCTTTTATATAGTATATATAAAAGATTATATATAGATTATATATATTATATAGATAGAGAGCCGTGGTGGCCGAGTATAGTCGTGCTTGAGTAACGGCGATGGACTCGCCATCTGTCACGTTGGCGCCTAATATACCTCTGGCGGAAAGTGGGTGTGTGGGTATTACCTATACACCTCTGCCTACCCCTTCGGGGACCCTTGTGGGAAGGCGTGAGGATATATTATTGTATTATATTATATAGTATATATATTTTATATTTAATAAACGGGAACAAATGTTAAAAAAGAAGGCCAAGCCGAGGAGTTTGTTTCGCCGTTACTTTTCCTGGCAGGTTTATAGTTTTGTAAATGGTGGTAACTTAAGTTGTCCTTTACGTTGAATAAAAGATCTTATTTTGATAATTAATGCGCGGCGGTAAAAATATATACGGTCGAAATTGACCCCCTTAAAGTTAGGAGATTCTCCTCCCTTTTTTGAGTCGGGTAAAAATTATCGATTTTAAAATTTACCAAAAAGGCTTTGAGTAGATATGAATCATTGACAACTCGTCAATCATTTAAAATAATTTTGTTTGTAACTATATATTTTACGAATTGCTACCGCGAATTGTTACCATTCACGTTGCGGATCGGTCGGCATTTCGCGATTAGGAACAAGTTCTTGCAATGAAATGTTTTTACCTACTCACTCATAAAGATGTCAATTACTTCGCTCATTAAAAGCTTCTTAAAAGAGAGGCAAATATTTTTATTTTTCTTAATTTATAAAATACAGCTTGAGAGAACTGATCCCCTGAATATAGTTCCTATAGTATGTGACAGACGATCAGGAGCTTGAAGAGTATTGGAACCATCTTCTCTAGCTATGCAACACAAGTCAAACAATTTAGTTATCTTGTAGGGACGTCTTGAAAAAAGGCCAGGTCAAGAGTACCCTAAACCGAAGAGCATGTATGAAGAGAATAATGAAAGTGGACGAAGCGAAAGAAGTATCTAAGGATCGTAGCAAGTTGAAAGCAGTCGTCTCTGCCTACCCCTACGGGAAAGAGGCGTGATTATATGTATGTATGTAAGGAATTCAAGTTTCGGTATTTCAATATCCACAAAACTAATCAACCGAAAATAATACTAACAGATGAGCTTCTGAATTTGGATTTGAAATCAAATTATGTTGAGCTATATGAACTTTAGTTTGCTTAACAACTCAGTGGACAGTGTGTCTCAATAAGGCCGTTCTGTCTGCTAATTCCAATAACATTTAGATTAGTAATAAACGTAATAACCGCTGAAACGTTACAAGGTTGCGTTGTTACCTGCTATGAATACTGTCGCAGGCTATTTTAGTAGGAAGTCGGCCTATTGTGATTATTAGTACTGAAATAAGAATTAGCGGAAATATAAAATGCCGGCTTTGACATAATGACATAATACGTTAAAGAAGTAGCTTTGGTAGCTTAACTAAGATTTATGTTCGAATAAAGCAAAATATTATCAAGATATTTACTCGATTGCTTCGATAAGGATTAATACAATGGTGTTTAGCAAACATTTTGATTCTATTAATGTAGGTGGAAAACGGAACTTGACTAATAAAACATGGCTGGCGATCTTGCAATGCTTTGAAATGAGCAATTGTGATTAAATAATAAATATAATAAATACTTAAGTACGGATAGTTGTAAGTTTAATATATTATATAAGAATAATTATGAATAAATAATAATATTAAAACAGCACCATAATTTTTTGTATACTAACAAAGTTGACAAGTAAACATACGGCCCACCTAATGATATGCGCTCTCTATTTCAAAGGTGTCAAACAATATGACCGGTTACGTAGTCTATTGGTGTAATATCACTCGTGCAATATTGAATTATTAATAACCGTGGAACAAGAGACGATCGGCCCCTTTTACCAATCATGGTGTTTCGATGTGGAGTTCTGGAAAATTTACCGCAGGAACATTACACTATCACATTCGCTACAACCGTCTGTTAGATGACGGTCCTATTGCGGACTACTCTATATCCGAGCGGGAAATAGTGCCGCCCTATCTGTGGCAATTCTAATTCTGTACAATATATTTATCACGATTCACCAAACCTCTGTGCAAAGAAGTATTTTTGAATATTATCACAAGTTATTATCACACCTTGACTAAATGAAATTAGCGAATTTGTTTAGATTCAGACATGCATGATGGATTATTTTACAATGTCGTGTATGACTAGTTTATGGCCTAGCACGTGATAGCACTTGAGGAAAATTTGCAACAATGTATGAATATACATACAAGGTAAGGTGCGAAGTGAAAAATCTCAAACAATCGCTGTGTGTCAGACATTCGAGTGTAGATACACGTATCTGTATTATTTCGTTGTCGTTAGGTGTGCCTTTGCATTTAGTGAGTAAGCATTATACCTTTTTTGTATGACTGCGTAGGGATTCAAATCCGTATTAAGGGATTTGATAAATATTTGATTTAGATTTTATATTTTATATAACCTTAGAAATAAACAGAAGCTAGAACTGTAATATACATCGCGCACTGTGTACATCGCGTACTAACTACGGTCAGAGAACATTAGTATGCGAGGGAGTGTAGTCGTACAGCAGGTTGCCAAACAACCTAAAAGACTGCTACAATATTTATTGGTTTAAGCGTTTTGGTTGAAATGTTTTCTTTTCAAAACCAAACAATCTGTAATTTAAGCTTCTTTGGATTCTCATTATTAATGAACTTCATGTTTTCATGAGAGAAATACATTTATTTAAACCTATTTGATGAATGTGGACGAAGCGAAAGAGGTATGGTTACGTATGTATGGAGCGGAATAAAAGTCATTATACATATGTCACGGGATAAGTGACCGCGCCAAACCGACACATCACTGACAGCTGTCAGGCAAGGCAGTATACACTATACACATCAGGTATGCAAACCTAAAAAGAGAAGTGGCGCACTATTCTCTCTGTCTACCCCGTTAGGGACTCGGCGTGATGATGTGTATGTATATGTATGTATGTAAGTTTAAGTTTGAAAATAATTATGTACACGGAAAAAATTAAGGTAGGTCTATAATATTGCTCTCGTCATTAACCAACCCCAGAAATAATGCGTCGTGATGATATATATGTAAATACAAGTCTCGTAACTGATACTATTGATTACGTTACAAACATAATTACATTAATACAAAAGAACAAACGATTTTAATAGTCAGTCGTGCAATGACGTAAAGCAAGTGAATTATTCCGATAATTATTATCATTTACTTAGTTAACGACAATGGACCTAGATCTCATTGGGTTTCTCTGGAATTAATACACTAATTGGAAAACTAAAGAAGTAATAATAATAAATACCTTGAAATAATTCCACGTAACTTAAACTTAAAAAGTTTAAAAACTCTTCCAAATGTAGGTAGTAATATACATACGTAAAATACATACATTTGGAAGAGTTTGAAGTATAAATACATGTATACAATATAAATATTGAATTTAAAATATACCAAATTCCATATCAATTACAGAAATAAATAAAAGCGGCGTAGAAGCATCGCAGACCTTCCTCACATGGTTCAAAATATTCTGACTTCTGTATCGACAAGCGTAAAAGTCTTTATACGTAGAGACGACCGCGTGAAACTACGAGTTATTTTCCTTTCGAATTTGTATGATCCTCTTAGCATATTGACTTCCAAAAATGTCAAAGTTTTAAAGACACAGTCTTATCCAAATTTAGATGATTCAATACCCATCTATTAAAGCGCAGGGCTTTAATCGTGACTGGCAGAGGTACCTACCGATAAAACATATCTAGAGGTCCTGACAGACAAGGAGAATGTGGGAGATTCTGAAGAACCTACGCAAGACTTATCAACTTCATCCGTCATATGCATTTACTTCATTTGTTCAATTTTTCCATTTAACTTAGCCTTTTTATATAACAGCAAAAGAAAAATAACAATTATTATAACCAATATCTGTTACATTCATATGTATGTAAGTATATAATTCGTTATGATTGCTATAATTCGATACGTGACTCGCATCGGCAGAGCACGACAAGGTCTTGCTACAGAGGTACAATGCAATTTTTCCATTGCGATTATCCGCCTTATTCTATGTGTAATTGGATCGATTGTTCCTTGTTGACAAAATGTGTTGATAGTGAATTCTGTACCTGTGTCTTTTGGTGAGGATAAACAGGAAGGGTCCTATTGAAACTGTCCTTGATCCAATGAACCTCGTGATCAAGTTCAATGTGACTCACGCAGGGAGGTCGACACTTCAATGCTATTTGCACTTGTTTTATTATGATACTATCTCAGCCCCACGGTTTCATTCAATCGATGTATATGGGCAAAATAACACAAAATATTTAAATTATTTTTATTATATTGTATTATTTAAACTAAATTATTGTAAAGTTTCATTGAAATCCGTTAAGAATATTAGCTTTTGAAAAAGGAGCCCTGGTGGTCGTGTGTTTGGGTAGGTAGTGCGGATCCCTGTACCAAAGAGTTTCTCTGATTTTAAGCACAGTGGTTAGTCTCTTTGTACCTAAGATACTACCTATACACTTCTGCCTCTTAAATCCATTTAGTAGTTTTTGCATGAAAAATATATAGTACAAATATCATAACAATCTTTCAGATTTATAACATTAGTAGGATGCGTTCGTCTTCATTATTTTGTATTTTATGTATGAAAATGTATTTATGACTAAAACGGACATTTTCCCACGATCTCAAGACTGGTTTTAGATTTGGGTTATTGTTTATTTATATATTCATTGGAATTTATAAAACTGCTTAATTTTATATGCGATAAGTTATGTTTTTACAAACATACATATCACCATGCCTTATGCCCACGGGTAGGCAGAGAGTGTAAATGTCCAGTTTTCCCTGGACTGACAGGTAATGAAGTAAATAAACATATGTAAGATTAATTAATGAATTCTTAGGAATTACTTTTAACATCTCATCTTCAAATATTAGCGTGTAAGGCAAACATTTTTTTTTCATATGAAGTGGGGCCGCATATATTTTGACAACGAATTAATACATCCGTACACGGGCAGATAGAAAATACTTTGAAATGTCCTAGTAGTCGTTCGGCGCTGCTCAACATTATTTTGTAGTTTTAACTACAAGAGGGGAGGTAATGTTACACCTCTGCCTACCCCTTCGTAGACACTTGTAGGTAGGCGTTCTGAACACCACGAGCTTTGCAGTGAAAGAAAATATCGAGACAAAACCTGCGTACGTTTGAGAAAGAAATTCAAACACGTAGGATAGTGCTGGAGAAACGCCGATGGACTAGCCATTTTGAACCTTGGTACCTATATTTCAGGCGAAAAGATGGTGTTCTGTTAACAGGCAGAAAAGGTAAAGCCTACCACTTCGAGGATATATGAAAGAAGACTTGAAAATTCGCAAATATACAATTTCTGTCACCATAATTTCCAACATAGCAGCAGAAGTGACAACAATGCTAATTAGACCTGGCAGCCTGTCACATAAATCTACTACTGGAATTTCAATCCATTTTTGAATAAATTAAAGACCAAGAGTAAGGACCCGAATGAATAACGACTTTGAACATCACCAAAAGATTTTTTACAATGTCTGAGGAGCAATTTGTTATTCAAATTGACAAATTTATCACTCATGATGGAGCTTTGAGTATATTCGAGATATATACACACCATACAGTGTGTAAATAATAGGAGACATGAAGTGTCTTCCAAGTGTTTCGCTAGCAGCATACTAATAACAATTGTAAATTATGAACATTGTTGTATTCCAAAAGGAAACAAATTTTTCTTTGAATTCTAAAGTCGTTTAAAATTAATACATTTTAGTTATTACTTTAACCTAATTATTATAAGAATAATGTAAACTATGAAAATTAAAATTAAATTATCAACATACGTATCTATTTTAAAAGTATTTATGAAAAAGTGTGATAGTAGTAAGTTGTGTATGCGGATATTATGCTTTCCATCACACGGATTATGTACATCCGATACATATAGTACTATAACATATTTATTCCAGAACATATTTATTCGAAGGGAAGAATTCTAAAACATTTATTAGGGTTCATATACAAGAAAATTAATAGGTTCACATGTGATGGACTTTATCATCAACTTTGAAATGCGTAATAAGAAATTAATCCGTATCATTCGGATAACTTTCTCATTGCAATGCCAATAACTATTTAATATTTAGCATTGAGTTTCAGTACACAGAGTAATAGTGTTAATGAACTCATGTGTGAGTTCGTTATGTGCACATTACATTGCTATTTTCATGTTAATTTTATTTAAATGCGCAGCTTAACACTCGTGTTGTAAAATGATAAATATCCGCGCTTGCTAATTAAATAGTGAAAAGTTGGTGATGCGCTGTGACATTGTTGAGTATTATGTGATCAGTTCATAAATAAATATACATGCATATATATCATCACGCCAAGTCCCTAACGGGGTAGGCAGAGAGTATAGAGCGTCAGTTATCTCTAGAATTGCATAACTCACGCCTTACCACAAGGGTCCCCGAAGGGGTAGGCAGAGGTGTATACGTAATACCCATACACCCACTTTCCGGCAGAGATATATTTTAGGTGCCAACGTGATAGATGGCGAGTCATAGATGGCGAGTAAATAAATATAAGAGGCGTTTATATGTAAGTACGTATATATAAGCTGAGGGTGAGGGCTGTGGTGGCCGAGTGATTCAAACAGTAGCCAAAGTGAACTCAATATGATAGTGATTAATCACACGACGAGCTTTACGACGAAGGAAAGCATCGAGAGGAAACCTGCGTAGGTTGTTTTCCTTCGAACATAAGGACGTTTGAAAAGCAAATTCTTTATAGATAGTATAGTCGTGCTTGAGAAAAGGTGGACATGTTACTGTCACGAGAGTGTTGTTCCACTTCTGCTTACCTCTTCAAATATATATATATCGAGAAGAAGGCGTAAATACATATAAATATGATATTTTTATTTTACTTATCACATAGATCATAGCAAAAACATACCTATAACAATTAATCTAAACGTATAAGGCACAGGTGAAGGACACGACTTGATTAGTAGTCCAGTGTGTTACAACCTTTTCAATGCGATTACGGACGCGGCGATTGATCAGCTGTAAAAAAAAATTACGCGTCCGTGTTTTGAGTGTGTCGATCGAGATCAACAGCGATCGATTATTGCCACTCGTTAAACGTAAAACATCTTATGATGATCCTACGTATATATTAGAAAACACGGATATTTGTTCCTCTTTCATGTCAAAACTACTGAAAAGGAATTGGATGACAGACAGACATCGCACATCGGTGAGAAAAAGTTCGAAAAAGGTTCGAGCAGTTCGAGACACAAAGAACGCAAGTTCGAATCCCGATTGTACCAATGAGTTTTTCTGAACTTATGTACAGTGATTAGTCACACGATCCATAAGACATCGGCCACTTGTGTGAATAAAAAAAAAGGCTTACTTTATAACAATAACATATATTGTTATCGATCATAGAATGACGTACAACCTCGGCCTTGAGCATTGATCATTGATCACAATGACAAACTTGTGATACATAATAAATAGTATGAGAACAGTCTAAGATTTTTAGATAAGACAAAGCTTAATTCCTTGTACTTACGATAGGCGAATTTATATTTGTCAAAAGCCACGACATATCCTTAAAAAATATGAACCAATTATACTACAAGTAGTGTTATGAGTGGAAACCTGTAGTGCTTGGTTACATATGATCACGTCGAGATTAACAGACCTCTTTCGCTTTAACTATGTCTATCAGTCTCTTCATACGTGCTCGCTGGTTTCGGGGGCTTTTGACGTTTCAATCCTTGAGTGATCAGTCGATGTGATCTAAACAGTTGGAAAGTGGTCTGCCTTTGTCACTTCCAGACAGTTTCGCATGGTGTTTCGGTAACCTTTATTCAGTCATCCTTCCTGTATGTCCAAACCAACGTGACATAACTTTTTTGATTTCTACACTCATTCATATCAATTTTATTGTTATATTTATTTGAGAGACGTTTGCACTAATTCTGAATATTTTCTTTTCCTATTCTTTCTTTTTCCATGAACACGCAACGATATTCCTCTCTACATTTATAAATTATGTTGAAATAAGAATCCTTGAGGAGAATTACGTTAAAATTGGGTGTATTGCTCTTCGTAATATTACCAATGGAAAACATTGTAATCCTACTTACCACTGACAAAAATACATAATTACATATTATTTTATAGTCTGTTTGACATCTCGCTTCTCCGATGTAACCTTTGGTGAGTTATGACGCTCAAGGTGTTGCCTCAGCTCATTATTTATTTTTTTCGGATACATCAGAGAGTAATAGTAGGTATTTGCCACTGATGTTAAGCTTTTGTTGGTTATTTCATTACGACATTGCAAAGCCGAAAGGAGCTCGAAGTTCACTTTGAATCCTATTAATATTATAAATGTGAAAGTAGAAGTAGTAAGAAGAAGAAGAAGTAGAAAGAAGAAAGCCGTGGTGGCCGAGTGGTTCGAGCAGTTGCCTGCGACGCAAAGGTCGCAAGTTCGAATCCCGACTGTACCAATGAGTTTTTTCTGAACTTAAGTACAGTGATTAGTCACACCACGAGCTTTACGGTGAAGGAAAACATCGAGAGGAAACCTGCATACGTCTGAGAAGAAATTCAAAGGCGTATGTATAGTCGTGCTTGAGTAACGGCGATGGACTCGCCATCTGTCACGTTGGCACCTAATATACCTCTGGCGGAAAGTGGGTGTGTGGGTATTACCTATGCACCTCTGCCTACCCCTTCGGGGACCCTTGTGGGAAGGCGTGAGGATATATTATATATTATTATATATATGTGAAAGTTCTGGGGATCTTTGATGTGTATCATCGCGACAGAACGGTCAAACGTCTGACACGGAGTTTCAATAGCTGGATTAAAACATTATATTTAAAAAGAACCACCCATGTAATATATCGGTTGAGCCGCTAGCTGTACAGCTGCTTTATTGGGGGGTGGGCAGAGGTTTAGGACCCACTTCGCCGGAGATATTTTAGAAATTTAGGTGCCAACGTGATATATGGCGAGTCATCGCTATTTCTTAAGCACGGCTATACATACATCTTTGAATTTCGTGGTGCCATCGAAGACTGTACTTAAGTTCAGCAAAACTCTTTGGTACAGTCGGGATTCGGAAACGCATCTGTCCGTCAATCTGACCGCTAAATAATTTATGTTCTTACTGCATTTTATTTATTACGTTAATACAATAATTGAACAATTTACTTATGAAACACGCAATCGTGATCGCATCGTTGTCCTTTGCAGTGTGCATACTCAATTTGTATGACGTCATTGAGCTCGACGTATGAAAAACTTTAAGCTTGCGACATCACCTGTATAGTTTGTATTTGGTACCCACCTGCAATGCATCGTTGATGAGTAAACGGTAATATGAATCCCGAGATGAACGAATAACAATGGTTTAATTAACGTGAATCATCATCCTATGACGAATTCTTCCTTTTACATTACAACGGAAAACATTAAGTATAACAGAATGCAGAATTTTAAGTCTAAAGAAGTTACAGAACAACATATATTTGCCTGATGTGACGTGCGGTTACCCCAGCTCGAAGGCGCTTGCAAATCTCGTGCTAATTTGTGGAACTCTGAAAATCTGAACCTTAACCTTAGAAGCACAGACACTACCTAGAGGAAATGCGGAGGATGCGGAGTTCCATAATTTGGAAGAACTATTCCTGTCATCCAACTATAATTTTGAACAGAGGATTCGTTTATGTCTAGCTGTCTATTGGCGGCGGTGGCCGTATACCATCAAGCAGACCGCATGATTGTTTGCAACTTTGGTGGTTTAAAAAACTTGTACTCAAAATAGGCTTTGCAATCGCAGCCAAACGCATTCTCGATGGTTGATAAATTGATAAAACGAGATGTGTTGAACATTACCTAATCAAAACTCGGTAATTTAATTCCTCTTTCAAACAAAATCACTAATGACCTTCCAATTTTTGAGGTAGTAAACCGGATGATTTCGCCAACCGCATTTTTGCAAACAAAAACTCACATGCGTTTCGTCTCTCAGGATACGACAAAAACTACACTAATATTGACGCAGAAGCTGTGTGTATACTTATTTCCCCGTACCATTTGTCCAAAACTGCTCGAAGGGCAGTGCATTCATTTGCTATTCCTGATGTCTTCAGCAAAAAAAAATATGATTGTGATAAACCACAAATATATAAATCCTTTGGTTATTTGACGGACGTCTGGTCGTAGTAGTTACAGCTCCTGACTGCGAAACTTGAGGTCGCGGGTTCGATTCCGACTGAGGGCAGATATTTGTGTGATGAAGACATACATGTCTCAGTCTTGGCTTTTATATATAAAACTATCTATTTAAGTAAACTAGCTGTGCCCGCGAGTTCGTCCGCGTAGGATAGTCACTTTGCGCAGTATTTTTTTTAATTTATTTTGGATGTGTGTGTGTGTATAGGTGATGCCTACGTCATAGTAGCTTTATGCATGCAACGTCTCAGCCCGATCGGTTTAAAATTGACAAAGTTTCATACAGACGTTCATCCCCTATTTTATCCCCTTGGGGGTAGAATAAATCAAAATCCTACTCCGTTTGTGTACCTTTAATTCGTGAAATATTATGTCAGGTGAAAAGAGGTTAATATTACAACTCTGCCATCAGGGACCGTTTTAAACGTAAAGAGGTATTCTGCGACATATTATTTAAATGAAAAACAGTTATTTGTATAATGTCTGTTGATTCCGCATTTCATAACAATTATGGACAGCTATTTTATTCTAGTGTTGTAACCCTAGCATTCTTGTCATTTTTCATATAAATTAAAGAATGTGGGTATAAATATTTTGTCAAGATTTGACGCTGATAAACCAACGATAGATATAATGCGAAAGCTTTACGGTGAAGGAAAACATCGAGAGGAAATCTGCATACGTCTGACACACAATTCAAAGGCGTATGTGTAGTCGTGCTTGAGTAACGGCGATGGACTCGCCATCTTTCACGTTGGCACTTAATATACATCTGGCGAAAAGTGGATGTGAGGGTACTACCTATACACCTCTGCCGACCCCTTCGGGGACTCTTGTGGGAAGGCGTGAGGATATATTATTTTTATGTAAGGATGTTAGTAACTCAATCACAATCAAATTTATTCGCGGGTGAAACCGCGGGGCTTAATTAGTGTAGATATAATAATGCCTGAATATAGAAAAAAATATTGAGATAAAATGTGTATAGATATATATAATCATCGCATTTGTAGAAAACTAGCGACCCGCGTACTTCGCACAGACTTAACTAAGAAAAAATATTAAGTACAATATTTTACTACACTCTACTAATTACGAATAAAATATCTTTTAACTAATAAAAGTGAGTGACCGTATTTAAAAAAATACCTTTTCTAAAAAATATCTGACAGGAATCCGCGTTAAAATTCGTTTAGGTTTTCGAGTTGTCTTTTGTTTTATTTTATGTTATATTTAGTTCAGTAGAATTCACACATGAACCAAGTGTGATACAAGTTAGTATAGCTATCATTACAAAAACAGTTAGTTAGCTGATCTACTTGTTGGCTTGCCAAGTTATATTCTCTACGTTCCTGCGATGTTACGAAAGCAGAATAATAATAGGTGGGTAATCCAGCTTAGGAATCTTCATATACATTGCGAGGATATACTCTTAAACACATTTGGTTGGTCAGTATGAGGAAGTAAAGTAAAGTAATATGAAAATGAGAGATAAAAATATTTATTTATTTAATATTTTTGCAAGTTTACAATTATTCTTAGTCCTTATAATAATATACATGTAATCTATAGATTGCCTGTTTGTAGACTCCCTAACGGGCTAGGCGGAGAGGTTAGAGCGTCAGAACAGTTCTCTCTAGACTTACAAACCTCTGTCGTTTCATATATACCAACATCGCATTGTGCAGAGCTAATAGTGATTCCCGGCTTAAGTTTTTACTGCTCATCAACGTTTTTACATTTAATTAAATTTATTAAAACGACGTGTTTCATATTCTAGGAAGCTATTCCGTGATGAGACTTAAATTTTAAGTCTCATCACAGAATTGCATCATAGACGATAGTTGGTCCAAGTCCAAAGTTCAATGTCCTGCAGCTGATGAAATTGAGTCTTTACAAATATATCAATACACCTACGTTAATATAAAAGTGGCAATTTTTCGTTGTGTGATTTTATGTAATTAGATTGTACATGAGATATTGGTAGGTCTAACAATGTTGTGGCGTTTTGGTAGCATGAAACACGGAACTAATTAAAAGATACTCTAATGTTATTGTCACAAGTCACGATTTTCTATAACACAATGCGTCATGGAAAACATAAGACAAGAATAACTCGATTCACGAAAATAATGAACCTTACTCATTCATTTGTGTCCAAAAGTATTAAGATACCATATTTATATATGTATAAGTGAAGACCTGTGTATATTGACTGTCATCTCCCACTAATTCATATATACATATATGAATTTGTCGGAGATGACGGTGACATATATATATATCCGACAAATTCTGGCTACATCCCATAAAATCATCGATTGCGATTGCATAAAAATACTAACACGTATTCACTTAATTACAAAATCAAATTTACACGTAAATCGTTCATGTGTCCATTGGATTTTTGTTCTGTATTCTCTTAACATATAAAGTATATTTATAGATAGTTACAAATGATAGATGAATGTGGATGAATTGAAAGAGTATGTCTGTTAGTCTAGAGAGAACTAGCGCTCTACTCTTCCTGACTAACCCGGGAGCGACTCGACGTGATGACGTGTATAAATAAATAAAAAAATGTTTATTATTATATTATATACAATTTAGTGGTATGTTTACGTTCTATTTACCTATTATTATTATCTTCTAACCACGTGTGACAAACAGTAGAGGTTGTGTAATTTTCCACATTTGTTATTTTTTGCTTGTCGCGTATGGCAAGTCCATTTGAGACAAGTAACCATATGAGAAGCATAAAGGTAGCCATTGTACCCAGTGTTTGTATGTTTTGTGACAAGCTTATCAATACTTATCTATAATATATGTATATATAAAATAAATGTAAATCTACTTAGTTATTAAAGGTATTTAAGATAGTAGAGCCTTGTAGACTCACTCTAAGGGGGGTTATGCAATTAATAGAACTTTCCAGTTTATTATTAAAAAGTTCGAGTAGTTGCCTGAAGCGCAAAGATTGCAAGTTCGAATCCCGACTGTCAAATGAGCTTTTCTGAACTTAAGTACAGTGATTAGCCACACCACGAGCGGTGAAAGAAAACATGGAGAGGAAGCCTCTATACGTTGGAGAACAAATTCATAGACGTACCTAAGTATAGTTTGCTTGAGTAACGGTGATGGACTTACCATCTAGCACGCACCTATAATATATTCTCCGGTGAAAAGTGGGTGTGTGGCCACACCTTTGCCTAGCCCTTCGGGGACCCTTATGGGTAGGCGTAATGAAAAAAAATACGGCTTATCTGATGGTAAGCGGTTACCGTAGGCAATACCTGATTTGCGTGTTGTCGACCTTATGATCGCGCAAACAGTAAGTACGATAAAAAAAACCTGTTGATTTGAATACCATGAGCTGGCAAATATATTATAGTTAGTACGTGCGTACAAAAACTAATGTATAAGTAAACAATACCAGTTTTTATTGAGTTACAATTATGACGACGTATTAACGCTCCGTTATATTAGAAACGTTAAGTAAGCTTAATTAAATTCAACAATATTATGAGATGACACGATCCTTGTTAAATTTTGCAACTGATTTGATTACACAATAATTGTTATCGTGATTCGACGATTTCAAAAACCACAAATGTTTGAGCAAACAATGCCAATATTTGTTATGTGTGAATTCCATTTAATGATTGCGGAAGTACAGTAGGATGTGTACAAAATTTCACACAGGCAATGCAGATATAAGGACGTGTCATTATGCAAATACTACCAACACTGGCTAAATGGGAAGAGGTACATTACAATCAATTTATATTATGACCTTCGTGACGTCGAGCGACTTTGAACTCTCATCGCCCGTTATTAGAATTGGTAGTTACGTGATGTCAGCCTCAGTGGCCTAGTAGAAGGCTGTAATGCAAAGATTGCGAGTTCGAAATGCGATTGTACCAATGAGTTTTCCTTTTTAAGTTATGTACAGTAATGATTTCCTTCACCGTAAAGCTCGTCGTGTGACTAATCACTTTTGTATGTTTATATATATGTAATATTATAGCCGTGGTGGCTGAGTGGTTCGAGCAGTTGCCTGCGACGCAAAGGTCGCAAGTTCGAATCCCGCCTGTACCAATGAGTTTTTCTGAACTTAAGTACAGTGATTAGTCACACCACGAGCTTTACGGTGAAGGAAAACATCGAGAGGAAACCTGCATACGTCTGAGAAGAAATTCAAAGCGTATGTATAGTCGTGCTTGAGTAACGGCGATGGACTCGCCATCTGTCACGTTGGCACCTAATATACCTCTGGCGGAAAGTGGGTGTGTGGGTATTACCTATACACCTCTGCCTACCCCTTCGGGGACCCTTGTGGGAAGGCGTGAGGATATATATATGTAATATAATATATAAACACTAGCTATGCCGCAGTCTTTACCCTGGTAAGATTTAATTCGATTGGTAATTATTTAATAAAGCATATCCTATGTGCTAATCCGGCTAATATAATACCGGTGCAAAATTTCATCCCTTTCACTACATTTTGTGCATAAAAGAGGGACAAATATCCTCACAAACCTTGACAACATACATTTTTTTTTTATTCGTCAACGATGGAAAACAAACATGCGACTCGTGTGATGGTAAGCGGTTACCGCCGCGTTACAATACCAGCTTTTTTATCAATTTATTATTTGTTTATCGAAGTAGTTGTTCATAAATTGTTCACGTAGGTCGAAAGGTTACATATTTTCGCGCACGTGCTTGGAAAATATTAGTTATCGCAATGACTTCAGTCGTAGGAAGTAATCATTTATCTATTAACAGAGATTGATTTATCATCACCTAAGTAAGGAAGTGGCTAATTAAGCCCGCATTATGTACGTTAAGATTATATCTATGCACTAGCTGTCCCGCGTGTTTCGCTTGTTTACCACAGTATATAAATGTATATGTATATTTATATTCTATTATACTACTTGATTATATTATATTATGATACTGATGAATGTAAGTCTAGAGAGAACTGGCGCTCTATACTCTCTGCCTACCCCGTTAGGGACTTAGCGTGATGATATGTATGTATGTATGATTACATTATATCCTATAGCTTTTATGAATTAACGGTCTAACTTCGGTCTTGCTTTCAAATAAAGTGAGAAACTAGCTCTGTAAAATATTAGCACATACAAGGTGTGCCCCAGGGATTCACCTGCATGAACTGATCATTCTTTTTAGCTAAAGATATCCTGTGTTAATCGAGCTCGTATCTTAGTGCCAAGTTTCATCCAATTCCATTTTGTAGTTTTTGCTTGAAAGCCGATCAAACATCCTCAGATATTATGGCTTATACTCGTGGGATTTGCGTCAAACCTTCGGTTCGTAACTTCAGTATGCAAGGAAGTGTTCAATTATAACAAAATAATGCTTATGTCGGTTGGGCAAGCGGATCACAAAGATTGACTGACCGGACATTGAACCGACATTAAGACAGTTTTCACACGGTTTTCTGCTTAATTACAGTGAACTGTTGGCAAGTTTACGAAACATTCTTAAATTGTCTTTTTTCGTTAAGGTTATATATATGTATATGAATATAGCATTTAGGTATGCGTGCGAATATCATTGCGGGCAACGTATATTAAACGAGAATTTGCGCCCAGTTCGCTTTAAATAAATTGCTTTGTAATTGCGAATTTTATAAAACTAGTAACTGTCGGTATATTCGCACATAATTTAATACCTTACCTAGAAAAAATACCTGTACTGTGAGAGCTACATGAAAATTGATTTATTAATACGCTTTTATTAGCTTGAGACGTATGTATGTTAGTATGTAACGGAATCTTTGAACATGATTTTAACCCCCTTCAAAACGTCGGATTAACTCGAAATTTGTCAAACTTATTAAGGACCGATGACAATTCAATATTTTAAACATTTTGACCCGTTATCCTTACTAGGATAATCAGGAACAGCGATGTTTTTATATTCATTTTTGCACTGCTAAGCAAAGGTGCTGATGCTGATTCGAAAGATAAACTTGATAATACGCTACGTAATAATCGTTAAAATAATCATTTTCTATTTTTTTGTTGGATTTTCTATAAAAAGTGTATTTTTTTAGTTTTTTTAAACTATTTTCTATGTTGTGTTTATCGCGCTCAGACAGACAAACAGGGTGGGCCTATTTATACATATTGATAATAATTTTTCGTATATTTGATAAGTATTTACAAGTAGCCATTTAATAAAAATAAGGATAATATTGGCAAGTAGCAATTTACTGTTATTAAGCGCTATTACTTCTCTCCCAGTACTGTTTTAGTAGTCTTTAACAACACCCTCTTTACGACGGATATAGTTTTAGCTGTCAACGTGACAGATTAAAGAAGAATTTATTGAAAACAATAAACATAATAATATATGTTTACAGTTACGTCTAACGTGTGCATCTGCAATAGTTGTTAAACTAGCGATGGAGAGAAACAACAAGCTCTCGAGTATAAATTATGCATACATCTTTAATTAGATAATATATTTCTTCTGTGCGTGTTTGCCACTGAGCTCCTCCTAAACGGCTGGAACGATTTTAATGAAATTCTTTGTGTCTTCAGGTGGATTCGATCGTGGTATAGCTTCATAATTGGACCCGATAGGTGGCGCCACTGGGTCCGTGACTTCTATTTTTTCACCCAAACGAAGCTGGGCGGGAAAGCTAGTGTATTTATATATCATCACGCCTAGTCCCTCAAAGGGTGGGCAGAGAGAGTAGAGCGCTAGTTCTATCAAAACTTACAGACCTATTTCGCTTGATCAACATTTACATTATACACTATACATGCGTTTTTCACTAGCTTTAAGCTATTTTTGTACACAGCACAATAGATCTGCGTAGATAGCAATAGTTTTTGTTCATGACCGTACCATGTAATTAAGCGCCATTTTTGATCAACTTTTGACAGATAAGACAGTTTATTCAATCAGTTTTTCTTCTAGTCCTACTAATATTATAAATACGAAAGATGTAACGATGTATGGATGCTTGTTACCACACGCCAAGTAGAATGGTATTGGATGAAATTTGACACCGACATAGATTTACTAATCTTACACACTTACTATACCGGATATATTTTATGCCAAAAAAACTCAATGAAATTAAATTTAACGCGGGTAAAATCGCAGGGCACAGCTAGTATCATAAGTAAGTTATTATAAATAAAACTGACGTCCTCGAGTTGTTCAAGAAGTCACCTTCAAATTCAAGATTGCAGTTTCTAGTCCCGGTGGTCCCGTACCACCGAGTTACTTAGAACGCGGCATTTATCACACCATAAGCTTGGAATACGGTGAAGGAATCTGCAGTTTCTGTCTGTTTGTCATCTGTCACGGCGACGTCTGTCACGATGGCCAAAAAATACGAATTTTATGTATATAATATACATAAAATATTTATACATATATAAACATGTCTGATTAATTTTTTTTTTATATTCTAATGTATGCAATATTTATGTATTTCTTTACTTCTTACGCTTTACTTAATTATCTCAGCTATTTGAATGGTATAATTATTCAAGCCTATGTAAAACCTCTCCCAAATGATACTTACCGTATTCTTTCGGTTCGACAGGCTCACATTAAGCTCAGTGTGGGGTCTTTTGATATTTGATATAGCAATAGTTGTTTACCATCACCTGCACTGTGAACTTGCAATGTTTTAAAAACATATTGTCTTATTTACAGGTAAGCAACACAGTTCCAGGACATTTTTTGCTGGGTAAATATAAATCAAGGATAAGAAAAAAATATTTAAAGGAATATAATTATAATAAAAGTCATGGTGGCCGAGTGGTTCGAGAGTGTCCTGCAACACAACGACTTTAAGTTCGAATCGTGACTGTACCAATGAATTTTATGAGCTTAAGTTCTTTGATTGGTGTGGACACCAAGAGCTTTACAAAGAAGGAAAACATCGAACGGAATCCGGCATATATTTGAGGAAAAATTCATAGGCGTATGGACTCGCCATTTGTCACGTTAAAATATATCCTCACGCCTTCCCACAAGGGTCCCCGAAGGGGTAGGCAGAGGTGTATAGGTAATACCTATACACCCACTTTCCGCCAGAGGTATATTAGGTGCCAACGTGACAGATGGCGAGTCCATCGCCGTTACTCCAGCACGACTATACATACGCCTTTGAATTTCTTCTCAGACGTATGCAGGCTTCCTCTCGATGTTTTCCTTCACCGTAAAGCTTGTGGTGTGACTAATCACTGTACTTAAGTTCAGAATAACTCATTGATACAGTCGGGATTCGAGCTTGCGACCTTTGCGTCGCAGGCAACTGCTCGAACCACTCGGCCACCACGGCTTTCACATTGGCACGTTGGCACTTAAAATATGTCTCCGCCGGAAAGGAGGTGGGTAGGTAGGTACCCACCTACACAACTCTGCTTACCCCTTCGGGTAGCCTTGCTGAAAGGGTCCATGGTAGCGCTTAGGCAGAGCAACATCACTCTCTTTTTGCTCTAGATATATTGAGATACTGAGGTGACAAATGGCGAATATACACACGTCTTCTTCATTTGAAGCGTATGTAGATTATTCCGAAGTTTTACTTCCCCCTGTTTAAAGCTTGTAGTGAAAAAATATTACCAACCTTTGTTATGTTGGTAATGAAATGTAAATAATAACCTTATCGCAAAAAGTAAAGACTCATATTGCATATTAGGTTTCTAGGTATCACTTGTCAACAGGATATCTTAACAAACAAACAAGTCGTGATTTGTTACAGAACTGTAACACATATTTTCCTATGTAATAGGAAACATTATAATTATGTACGGCTATCTATGTTATCGTTCGTTCGCTTTAGAGTTTGTAGCAATAGTTAGATAAACTGCCTATGGGTGCGATTGACAAAGCATTCTTGTATTTAAGCAGCGGGTCTTAGAACTGAACGTTAGTATGAAAAAGTGTTATCAATTAAGGAAATTTGTAGGATATAGTGTCACGCCCTGTTTCAGATACAAATCGGTAAGCTTTCAAATATTATATATTTATTAAGAAATCCCTATACCTTTAAACGAGCAATTCTTGTATATATATATATATATATATATATATATATATATATAATCTGAATCTCGGAAACGGCTCCAACGATTTTCATGAAATTTGCTAGGGGGGAGATTTCGGGGACGAAAAATCGATCTGGCTAGGTTTCATTTTAAAAAAAAGTAGTTATATCCATGTTTTTAGGCAATGAAAATCTCCTAATTTCCAACAATAAAGCGTTGCTAAGCAACAAACTTTAAGCCTGGTTTGACGTTATCGTAGACGTATTATATATAAAATCAATTGTTTACATACATGACAAAATGCCTAAAAGAAGAAAAAAATAAACGCTTATACACAATCTAAATCCACGCAGCCGCGACTCGTTTCAAGAATATCTTGAAGAAAATAGTGATCGACAAGCAAGACTCATTTCAAGAAAACCATGAAAATGATCAGCTTTCCGCTCGTCCCACACGTAGTGCTAAAGTAAGAGTCTTGCAAAACTTGACTAACATTATTCGAGCAGAAAGATCTTGTGATTTAGATGTTTACGAGAGGTTGCCTATGGCCGCTGAAGACGAACAGCGGGAACGACGACTACAAGATTTGCGGCAGCGTGCGGCACAACGTGTAGCTCTTGAACATTACGAACATCGAGAGCAACGTCTGTATGATTTCCGGCAGCGTGCAGCACAACGTGTAGCTACTGAACATTACGAACAACGGGAACGACGTCTACCAGATTTGCGGCAGCGAGCAGCACAACGCGTAGCTACTGAACATTACGAACAACGGGGTCGACGTCTACAAGATTTGTGGCAGCGAGCAGCACAACGTGTAGCTACTGAACATTACGAACAACGGGGTCGACGTCTACAAGATTTGTGGCAGCGAGCAGCACAACGTGTAGCTACTGAACATTACGAACAACGGGAACGACGTCTACAAGATTTGTGGCAGCGAGCAGCACAACGTGTAGCTACTGAACATTACGAACAATGGGAACGACGTCTACAAGATTTGCGGCAGCGAGCAGCACAACGTGTAGCTACTGAACATTACGAACAACAGGAGCGATGTCTACAAGATTTGTTGCAGCATGCGACACAACGTGTAGCTATTGAAAATTACGAACAACAGGAGCGATGTCTACAAGATTTGCGGCAGCGTACGGCACAACGTGTAGCTACTGAAAATGACGAACAACAGGAGCGATGTCTACAAGTTTTGCGGCAGCATACGGCTCAACGTGTATTTGCGTTGATAAAGGTCCCAAAGTCCCAATCATATTTTTTCACATATATCTACCATGTTCAGATGGTATTCCGTTACAGTTTTACAAACCATATCTATAATCCGTTTCTGAGGTTTAGTGAGCACATACGCACAGACAAACAGACAAAAATTCTAACAATCAGTGTTTTGGGTTCTGTTTGCGTTAATAAAGGTCCCAATCATATTTTTTTCGTTTCTTAACATGAAATAAACACTAAATGTTAGGTGAAGTATACCATGTTATATTAGTGTACAGTGTGTTTTTTACAACTGTAAAAAAGTTAATAATATTTTATATTATATTTACCGAGCTAAGCTCGGTCATCCAGGTACTAAACATTATACCTACTAGTAGATGGGACGCGAGGAAGTAGTAGACAAAGAATAAGTTACACAGAACCTCTGGTTTTTTGGTAAGAGAAAATAATCATCGGGTCTTACAAAGAGGTGAAGGAGACGACTCCTGGGAAGGAGAAAAATTAAGGGAGCTTAATCAGTTAAGAACAAGAAAACTTGAAAGGTCCCCATAATGAAACTTGAAAAGATCTCCAGAAACTTTTTAGCTGATAAGAAAAGACAGCTAAGGACACCCCCTATAGAGTAAGGATCTCGACTAAGGGTGTTGCTGATTCGCGAACTAGGGAGCTGGGCTGGACTGGTAGATAGATTTTATTTGACACTGGCTTGGAACTGACAAATGCGGCGCTTGGAAAATCGAATCTACTTAGTACCTTTGAGTTTTAAGTACGCTGAGAAAACTATACTTCTGTCGATAAACTCAGAGATGTATTTTTCATTATTTTTAAGAGAGACTGGACAATCCCTCTCAAGGTGATAGTAGGGCCCCGGTTCTCTATAGAGTTACAAACTTCTGCTTAGCTAACCAGAATAATGTTCGGTCTGTTATCATATTTTCGTTAATACTTAGCTAGTTTTAAACTGCACTGCTTACTTAATTAATTAAGTATTCTTATTTTGATATAGAACACAAATGAACGGCACTAAAAGCCACTCAGTATCAAAGGCTCTTAAACGCCGTGCCCAGAATTTCTTTAGCAAGCCGAGCCTAGTTCGTGAAAGCAATCTATTTCCTGACAGCTAAGTGCAAATCAGTCCAAGGCGGTGTCAATGTCATACGTCACTTTGGCAAGCAAATGACCAATCTGGTAAAAAGCCCACGAAGGTTAAAAGTTCGTGACACGCGCTAATGTTGCGTGCCTTCGTTGTGTCACAAACAAATAACTATATATATGACATACTTTATATTATAAATGCCAACGTTTGTGCGGATGCCTGTTTAAATTACTATTGACTGTTGTCACAAGGGTAATAGTAGTGGTAGTAGGGATAAAGTTAGTATCCAAACACCTACTTTTTTCCGGAGATATATTTTAGGTGCCAACGTGACAGAGGGCAAGTCCATCGTCATTTCTTGAGTACGACTATACATTATACATACATTTAAATATCTTTTCAAATATAGTCAGGTGTCCTCGCGATGTTTTTCCTTCACTCTAAGCTCGAAATGTGACACTGTACTTAAGCTCAAAAAAACTCTTTTTTACTGTTGGGATTGGAACCTGCAGGCGGCCATTGAACCACTCGACCACAGCTCCGCTGAAACTTTTGTTATTTCACAATATACATAATCCATCCCTTAACTATGATGCTGTTTCGCATGCTATATACCGTTACAACAATCTCATTTATAGAAGGTGTATGCTAATGTACATTCATATGAATTATGTTAATAAATATCGTACTTGAATGCTAATAAGTTAGACTTTGTCACTAATAGGCCATTAACAGTCTGATGAAAGCGATATATTTGCATAAGAAATAGATATACATTTATATATACTATATGTTCACACATGTACATGTGTCTTATATATCTTTATATATATATATTTATATATATATATATATAATAATAATAATAATATATCCTCACGCCTTCCCACAAGGGTCCCCGAAGGGGTAGGCAGAGGTGTATAGGTAATACCCACACACCCACTTTCCGCCAGAGGTATATTAGGTGCCAACGTGACAGATGGCGAGTCCATCGCCGTTACTCAAGCACGACTATACATATACATATTTATATATATATATATATATATATATATATATATATATATATATATATATATATAAATATTCTGTGCGCGTGTTTTTAATTAGACTCCTCTTAATTGCCTGGACCGATTTTTATGTACCTTTTTTTGTGTGTTCAAGTGGATTCTAGAATGGTAAAGATTCACAATTGGTTTTTTTTTTCACCTAAGCGAAGCTGGCCGGTACAGCTAGTATATATATATATATATATATATATATATATATATATCTCGGCTATATATATATCCTCACACCTTCCCATAAGAATACCCAAAGGGGTAGGCAGAGATGTATAGGATAATGAATTGTTATAGTATAGGCCGTCGGGATTAGAACCTGCACCCTTGATGTCACTGACGCCTAATCACCACCCGACAACCATGGCTCAAATTTTTACAGAATTACTTGTATTTGACTTCATTGAAGCCAATATTCTGGATTAAATGTATATATTCTTTAACAAAACTGATCTCACGTGTATTTCTCATCGTTTCAAGTACATGCCGGAAGCAATATGGTCTCACGTGTTCCCTCTTCAAACGCAATAAAACGCCATCAAAGTATGCGTTTAAATGTATTTCCATCCTTGTAACTATGGCTGTAAATAATTGAAGGGTTGACTCACCCTTCTAGACAGTAGGGACACGTCAATGGGGTAGCTATATTTTGTTATTGATACATATTTTCCTTCTAGATGTAGCAACCATGATGTACCACCACAAATGAAAATGTAACCAAGTATGCTTGACATAATTCATATCTTTGGACGTCTCCTTACAAATTGACTTGACTCTAAACTATGTCGGAGTTGGACAAAGAGTACATACAATCCTCCTTATTATTTAACTCCCCAATTTTGTATCTGACATTCAATAAACGTTTCCCTAGTATGTTGAATATAAGATTCTTGACTTGAATTCGGGGGTCACCGAAAAGAGTTTGGGGAATCTCATATTATCTGACGGGCTTCTCGTGCTGTCGGTCGTTGAGGCCGTTTCAAGGTTTTTTCTCAATCTCTCTATTTTGAAGGCTCCCATCAATAAAAAAGGTGAATTCGGCGTGAATTGGTGTGCGTAATTGCCAGATAACAAAATACGTTGGGGATATTTATCTCTCGCTTCTCGGCATATAATAATAATGTCATAAGAACGCGTGCTTAGAGATATTTAGGCTATTTCGAAATTTGTTTCAGAATTAAAACCTTGTATTTTGGTCGTAGCATGCTTCAGTGCTACGGCGTAGCTTGGAATATAATTGTATTTTCTGAAGATTCCGGACACTTTTATAGGAAAAAAATTGAAGAAACTGCTTTATTTATATTCCATGCAATATGCAAATTAAGTAATGCTAATTATTAAAACAGGAATTAAATTTCAATTGTCTTGCATCTCAATTACTATACGAATGCTATCGTAACCGGAAGAAAGAATGTGTCCTTTAGCAACTTAACAAAGTGAAGCAATTTGATCGATTGAATAGGATTTTAAGACACGTCACGTGTAATCTTATGTTAGAAATAGGTAAGTATATAGTCGTAACATCGTATTCCTAGTACGCGTAGAATATATAGATGATTGATATGATGAGATTACATAGTATAATAACATAAAACATATAGGATCAATGTTCGTATTTATCTATTTCTTATTTTTTTTAGCCTGCTATGCCTATCTCTTCATCGCGCAAAGGTTGAATGGTGGTAAGGCTGAATGAGTATTATTTATCGATTTTACTCTCGACTATTCATTTATTTTAGACATAACTCTCCTAACAAGTTTACTCAATGCGACAGGGCAGAACGAAGTAAACCTTTTTATGTCTCTCATCATCGTAACCTAATCTTATTAAAGTTAAAGAAGGAATAAAATAAACCCATAACTAATAAAATTGTAATTTAAGCTCTGTATCAAATTACCAGTCAACTTCTAAAGATGCTGTATACCTATAGGTACCATCTCAAGAGACCAATCATTCAATTCTCAATCGTTAATCATTTCCTGGCAATTCGGTTCGTATTGACTTTTGGGCATAAAAAATGCATTATCAATGAGATTTAACGAATGTCAAAACCAGTTCTCCAATGTGATGTTACATACGTGAATAATGATAAATATAAATATGTATACGTATTAAATATGAGGTTTTAGATCCTACCAAAATGACTCGGTTGTTTTGTGTTAAAAATAAATTGTAATAAAATCATTATATTTCGGTAACATAATGAAATGCAGTACTTAACACCAAAAAAAATCTATAAAAAGCATGTTAAACCTTTTTTATACTACAGCTGTAGCATTCAACCATCCTGATGCTATTTTCGTGTTTGTAAGACCAAAAATTATGCTCACAAATCGTTGACTTTATTGAGAGGAACAGCCACGGTAAAGATGCGGTGGCCGAGTGGTTCGATTAGTTGCCTGCTACACAATGATTGCAAGTTCTAATCCCGACTAGTTACACCACGAGCACTACGGTTAAGGAATACGCCGAGAGGAAATCTGCATACGTATGAAAAGAAATTAAACGACGTATGTTTAGTCGTGCTTGAGTAATGGCGGAGGACTTGCCATCTATCCGGTTGGCACTTAAAAGATATCTCCGGCGGAAACTGGAAAAAGTTTTTTTTTATTTACAAAAAATACAAAAAAACTTTTTCATAAATTCCACGCCGATGAAGTCGCGGGCAGCTAATCTTGAATAAAATTATGTGAATAAGCCTTGCATAATGCGTCGTACTGACAGACGGGCAGTCAATCATCTGCGAAACTATGACGTCATTAAGTGACGGTATTAGCATAATTGGTCCTCTATCATGTACTTATGTGGTCTCGCGTTTAGTGACTTGTATTTTTCTCGTGTAAACAGCTCATATTAAAGCAAATAATATTACAATGTAAAATAAAGGGGTTAACATTCCAAAGAATCTTGATGGAAATAATAATCGGACTTCAATAATATACAAAGAAAAATAAAATAAGAAGAAATATCAATACGCCGAATCCTGCATGAGTTAGGCAGAGAGCGTAAAGTACAATTCTCTAGATGTATTCCCAAATAATAATTTATATTATTCGCCTATACTTTTTATTCACCAATTTACTGGGTGAGCCTGAAAGTAATACTTGTTGAAGTTGAGTCTCAATTGAGGCATTAGAGAGATAGTAGGGTTGTACCCTGCCTACCCCGTAAGGGACTCGGCGTAATAATATATATATATATATATATATATATATATCCTCACGCCTTCCCACTAGGGTCCCCGAAGGGGTAGGCAGAGGTGTATAGGTAACACCCACACACCCACTTTCCGCCAGAGATATATTAGGTGCCAACGCGACAGATGGCGTGTCCATCGCCGTAATAATATGTATTTATTTATATATATAGACCGTCATCGTCATGCAAGTACATTTACCTTTGAATTTCATCACAAACGCGACGCGAAGGTGAAGAAAATCACGACGATTTTCTTCACAGTAAAACCTGTGTGATAAAATATGTACGAGTGAATTTTTGGGAGTAGCTATGTACTGCTCGACCTTGTAAGTCTAAAGTGCAGTTACCTCTTTTTCCTCCGCCTATCCTACTACCGTATAATGTTATACACACGTACATTTTATTTAAAAGGATATCCTTCTTGACAATGAAGCTAAAAAAATGCGCAGCCGACTTCAATAATTGTTCTCCACTTGAACAAAGCAAATAGCATAATAATCATTTATCAATTCTATTGTATTAATATCGCATTCGCTATCACCTGTTATCAAAAGGTAGATGACGAGTCAAGGTTTTGCGCCTGTCTCAAATCTAGTCGGCTTCTCGAGTAATACGGTAGATTTAGGCAACTACAATATGCATACTCGTTTCTTAGTAGTACTCTCAAAGTACACTTTACATACAACATCCTCGTTTTGACATATTATGTAGATTTAGCTGTCAAACTGACATGTAGCGTGACCAAAGCCGTTTCTCTCCAACGACTATACATTACATCTTATACGAATGTAAGTCGCGCGATGTTTTCTTTCACCATAAAGCTCATGGTATGAAAAATCACTGTTGGTAATTCGGTTAGGTAAAAGTACCCTAAAGCGGTAACCGCTTACCCTCAGACGTATACCATCTAAGTTGTATAAAAATAAACAAATTTGTTACATCACCAAATTAGAACCGGGATTGGAAAAAGTTTCACGCACCCTAACCCTGACATCTATTGTACATCACATCTATTACTGGGCGTTTTAGTGATTTGTTGAACTGTTACTTACATTGATTTAATAAATATTGAGATCTTCGATGTAGAGTAAACCGCCATCCATTCCAACGAACCATCAGGTGTGCCTGAACCGCATGTTTGTTCACCACCATAATGGTACAAAAGAATATTATTTATTTATTGCACTCATTTGTGCTCTGATCTCGTTATTTTGTTTGTTTCCTTTTAACTGAAGAATTAGGATAATAAAAAATCTATAATAGATCTACTTAGATTCGAAGGTAATTGAAACAAATGTATTCATATTAATTCAGTTACGTACATGGAAGCTTACTGTGAGACCATTATATTGATTATTCGTTTTTGCGTTAAAAGTACATGAAATTCTGTCTACATGACATTATCCTTATCGTGTCTTGAACGTATACAATACAATTATCCTTATTGTAACTACTAAGGATGTGGAAATCGTAGATCGCAATCGTTCAAATTATGGTCTTTATTTTCTTAACAGTTCGTTTGCTATTTAATCGAAGCGAATGGAAATCGAGAGAACACTATTGAATACAAAATTATGAAAAAACATAAAAGCTCTTGCTAGTCTTATGTCTCGAAGAAGGCTCATTAACAACAAATAAATGTGAAAACCCAGAGCTATAACAACTAAGCTCTTACATTACACAGACCTTTATGTTTAACTAGCTGTTCCCCGTGAATTCACCTGCGTAAAATTTGATTTCATTTTCTGGAATTTTCATCTGAAATGAAACATTATAATATTCTATGTGTAATGATAATAATGTATCTGTGCCAAATTTCATTAAATTTTATTCAGTAGTTTTTGCGTGAATGATGAAAAAAACATCATCGTATTTCGCATCTGTCAGTTTGATTGTAAGCGCTTATCGCCGCCTAAGCACGCTTACATCAGTGTTGCACCTCGCGCGTTGGTGACGCTGCTAACTGCTTAACGCATTTCTGGAAGAAACCATTGGTGCATTCGTTAATACGTTTCATACTAAGTAACTAATTTAGTTTTAAAGTCACCAAGAACATCTTGGCGTCTCCTCAACATATTGATTAAGTGACGTTGCATGTGACTCTTTAAACCACACGGTCACCGTTTTCTTCGTAATAGTAAATACATATGTATTAATACATACGCTGGCATAAAGGTCCCCGGAAGAATAGGCAGAGATGAAATAGCACTCTTTTCGCCAAAGGATTATTTGGGTGCTCTCTTAACAGATTAGAACAGCTAGTCCAGCGACCTTTCTCAAGCACGACTATTTGTACATACGCCTTTAGAATTCTTCTGAACTCTCTGTAGTCTCTTCTGATTTTTCGTTCACTGTAGAGCTCGCTGTATGATTCATCACTTTACTTAAGGTCAGAAAAGCTCATTGGTGCACTCAAACAGGATGCAGGATTCAAACAGACAATATATGCTATGCATACGATTACTCAAAGCAAACAGCTACCACCGCGTCTTTATAAAAATTATAAGATATATAATATATATAAAAAATGCATGACGCAAGAATTTTATTGCAACACAGAAATGATAATAAAGTTAGCAGAGAAAGTATGTCAGATCATAAGAGTGTAGTTTAGAAATTAATTCTGATTAGATAGGAGTAGGTACTTGCTTTTAAGTGGATGATAATGCTTGTTTATCTATTTTTCCGATTTACTTGTCACAATTGCGTTGTGTCGATAAACGCTTTCGCTGAATGCGGAATGTAGGTTAAAGCCGTCAACCGGGAACTGAACCCTACTTTGCTTTCAAAGAAATAAAGTACAATAACTATTCCTTACGGAATGTTTACTCCACATTGTCGTCAAAACCTATCAGCGTAGGCAGAGAGAGTAGAACACGAGCGATGAACAATCTATGCGATTTATAAGTTTACATATTGTATGTATGTACGCATTAACCAACACTGCATTTTTTTATCTGGTATTGTACCCACGGTCTCAGCCCTTCTTCAAAGTGTCTAATGATAATAAATTGCAGTTAAAGATATTGACAACACCTGAAAGTTTTAAATTCAAATCCGACATCTGGTTCATCTGGTTTTAACACATTTTTTGAGAGACACGTGATTTTGGGTTTGAGAAAGGTGCCAACGTGACAGATTGCGAGTCCAGGCTAATCATAAGTCCTTGAATGTCTTCTCAATTGTATGCAGGTTTCTTCTCGATGTTTCCCTGCACTGCAAAGCTCGTCTTTGACTAATAACTGTATTTAAGATCAGGAACACTCATTGATACAGTCGGGATTCGACCTTGCAATCTTTGTGTTGCAAGAGACTAATCACTCGGCCACCACGTTTTGAAGTATTAACTTAAAAAGTATTTTCTCTCGTTCACTTTTACGAAGGAGGTTACGGAGGCAAAGGATTTATAGTACTTATTAAAAAAGTAGTTATAACCAGATAGGTTAATTTAGGCAAATTAAAAAAACAAAAAAGGAATCTACAATTTTACGCAAATATTCGGTAAAAAGATCGCTTTAAAGAGATATAAATGAACACGGATCTGAGATGTCCGAGATAGCCTTATCTCTTTGATTGATAGATCTGCAAGTTAATTTGGATACCACTTTCTCGGTGATCAATCAGTGACATGTAAAATATTGTTGCTTTAGGCAAATATCCTTGTTTTGAGTATATTTATATAACATTCGCTTTAATAGGCACCGCAGTCCCGGGAAAAACACGATTTCACTGGTTCAAACTTTCGCTTCATTTCACATTAACAGCGGCCTAGTAGTCCTGGCTGCGAAACTTGAAGTACCTTACAGTTTCGATACCCGCTGAACATTTGCATATTTTTGTGATGAGCACGAGTATTTGTACCTTAGTCTAGGATGGCTTTTGTATAGGTATATATGTATATTGCTTAGTATGGGGCGAGGTCAATATGCTATTTATTAGTCCTTTAATACATGCACAGATAAGGTAGTCAAACGGAGCAAAAGCAAAGGCTGTCACATATACAACGCTAATGATATCTGTAGATCATCTATTCTATAGTAGACATGTTAAAATGTTATTTTCCAGTATATTTGAAACAAACTCTTTAAGCAAAAAACTTGTAATAAAACCAGATGGAACTGGTTTGAAATGCCAGGCAGGTGCATATTATTTTTAGAAATAAGTTACCTACGTATATCAATGTAATTCATTATGTGTCAAGATACACATAATATCATCACGCCAAGATCCTCACGGTTGAGAGAGAGAATAGAGCGCCAGTTCTCTCTAGATTATAAGACTAATCGGATTATTGGATATTAAATGGATTTGTTGATCAAATCATCATCATCATCATCATATCATCACGCCAAGTCCCTAATCAAATCGGTTGATTGATTTGTTAGTCTGTTATGCGGTCTTCCTCTACATCTTCTTTCAGACATTCTGGCATTGTATATGAACAAGATGACTGCATATTAAACAGTACTGGACCATAAGAATGACAGAAGGGTTTGAACCTTACAAATATGGTTGCCGGCTTGCAACATGCCTCGCTGATCTTGAGTTAACGTCCAGATTGCACAGTAACAAGGAAAATCCTTTCGTTCCTAATGTTTCATAATACCCTACTGTACCTATTCTACCCTCTGAATGTAAATTCGATATCACGCTAGTGATTGAGTAATGTTTACGCCAATATGATACGGTAACTGCTAACCATTAAAAACAACACAACACTACCGAGCAGTGCCAATTGAAGGCACTGAAAGCCCCGGTTTATGAATGTCGAATTTCGTACGGAATATTTCGTTCTGTCCTTACCTACACTAAAGGTTAGTTACCTCAACTTTACCTCGTTAATAAGTTTCACTTTTGGAGTTCTTCATTTTCTCCATACATCTATAAATTAATTTTAATCTAATTAAGTTGTATAGTGAAATACACAGTATGTATGTATGTGAAACTGGGACAGACAGCAACCAGTTCTCTATTAGGTAATACTCAGTAGTAAATCTCATGATTCTTACGGTACTATTAAGATCATTAGTAGCATTTTACTTCGTTTTCCGGGTATGTCAATTCTATAGTAAATGCTTTTAAGCTTAATTACTGAAGGTTGTCTATGTAAGTAGGAAAATAACTTTTCACACCATGTTTGTAACACTCATAGGTATAGCATAGTTTATTCATAACGTTTTGCTACAATTTCCTTTGTGGTATTTCAAATCCCTTTGTAATTTTTTATTTGTCTAGGTTAAATGAAAAAATACATAACAGCAATAAAATGCGAAAGATCCTTGGAGAACAGACGGAGAAAGACCCCGTTCCAACTACCTTTAACAAATCGATTGAACACTCAAAACGGAAATTTAAGAGTAGGTACTCAAAACCAGCGAGCATGTATGAGACTGATTAATTTGGCTGATGTGAAAAATGTCCGTAAGCTTAGAGAGAACTTGCTGGATGCACTCTCGGTCTACTCCTCGAGGGAAACGGCGTAATGATATGTATGTTTGCATGTCTGAAAAACGGGTTTGAGGTGCCTTGTCGCGTCGGAATGAAAGGAAAATTGTTTACTAATCTATTATTTAACGACCAGCTGTTAGCTTGCCAGATGCCTAAATCCATACAACAATAGCCTGACCTCATGGAATCATTGTCACTAACACTTACCATATATGAATCCTGGTCTGGCACTCGCGGACTCGAATACTAATCGATTTAATTGACCTCTCGATTGTTTATCATTCGATTTGTACTTCCGACTTGTCTTGCTTGCGACATAGTTATTAGTCATATATGTAAGACCTGTGTAGGGCTAAGAAGGAATTCAAAGACAACTCAATTACTGACACATTAAAAGCAGTCAAAACCAGCGAACATGATGGTGAAAGGCGGGAGGTCTAACACTCTATTCCAGTGGATATATGATGCAAGGCCCCCAAGGAATACTGCGAGAGATGGCGTGATGATGCATATGTATCTGTATCATATATATATATATATATATATATATATATATACATATATAGAATTATGCCTGAGAATCGGCGACGGACACGCCATCTGTCACTTCGACAAAAAGATCGCAAGTTTCGCAAGAATCTCGACTGTACCTATGAGTTTTTCTGAACTTAAGTACCTAATGGCATCTAATATACCTCTGGCGGAAAGTGTGTGGGTATTACCGTTACACCTCTGCCTACCCCTTCACGACCCTTGCGGGAAGGCGTGAGGATATATATATAAGACCTAATAATAATATTGAACGTTAGCAACACTTGGCCACGCTTAAAAACACACGAGTTAATAATTGCTGGCAATACGTAACTATAATAAACAGGACTATCATTAAGACAATAACTGTTCCCAGTGTATTAAATTACAGAATAGACCGACTAGTATGAATAACTAAAGCGGACCACACACTAACAGCTTCATAATTGCATGTTCAATGGTCATTGCAAATATCAAGTGGATAAAATGAATGGACTCACGTTATTCAATCACGATTAGTCGTAATTATGTCCATGGCTATCTAGAATAGATTGATAAATACATTACCTCAATCAACTATTTCGAGGAGTTAACGACGTACATTTTAAAATATTAGAGAAACTAAGGTTACCTAAAAGCTTAGAGCACAATAACGATACGATTCATATCACGCCTTCCCATAAGGGTCTCCGAAGGGGAAGGGGGTAAATGCAAAGCCCTTGGATTCTTCATTACCTAAACAAAGTGCTGAATGCATAAACAAATAATGTTGTACTGCATAAACTTTCGAAGCATTGGATGTTTTCCAGTACCATCTGCTTTTACCAACATTTATTTATACTTTGGAGATGGACTAGCATAGCGTAACTGCCGTAATTACATACGTTTATGTTTGACATTAAACTATCGTAAAAATTTGCTGTAAATTTTATGGCTTTTCAACATTTAATCAATATTTACATTCTCAAACGATTTTGAGTGTCTAATTAAATGAAATAATATCAATTAAAATTGGCTGGTAGAGAATGCCTACGGCATTAAGTCCGCCTGTGCAATTAATATTGCAGTAAGGCAAATAAATAAAAAAAAAACGAATAAAATAATTACCTTATTTATCATCAATTATATCTACGTACTTATATAATGTGTATATAGATTGCGAAAGAGATCTGGAAGTCTCAAGAAAACTGGCGCTTTGCTAACTCGGCCTACCCCGTGAGTGATAGGCAAGATACTGTCCCACCTGTATGAATGAAAAAATAAAAGCTACTGAAATACGACAGTAGCGCCTACTGGGTCCAATTCTATTTTCAAACCATCCAGGGACTTACTCGAATATACACAAATATTTCATCCAAATCGGTCCAAAGATTTAAGAGGATAATAAATAATCGGTAAATTTTATTGTCACCTAAGACAATAAAATTTACCGAATAATAATATAATATAGATATACTAGCTATTCCGCCTAGCTTCGCTTGGGTGAAAGAACAAAAATTCCTGGAACACGATCGCATACCCACCTATCGGGTCCAATTGTGAATTTAAACCATTCTCGACTCCACAAAAAAAAAACTTCATCAAAATCGGTCCAGTCGTTTGGAATGTAGTGCAATGATTAACATTTGGACACAAGAAAAAATATATATAACTAGTTGTCCCACCCAGCTTCGGTTTGTGATTCCACTTGTCGTTAAGTTTGTTGCACGAGTTAATATACGATATACCTCATTGCTATACCCGATGTATTCGTTAATTACCAGTTCGCTAATGCCATAAATAAAGTTGAATTTATCTCGCACAATATCTAATACATTATTTGTGTAGCAGGCAAACTACTAGAGTCACTCGGCCACTACGAGGCGGCAAATAAATCTACTTTGTATATTATTTAACAAAGTTTCTCAAGTGAGATGTGAGTAAATAAATACACATATAAATTGTACGTAATATCATTTATATTGCTTACGTATACTGTATGTGTACAATTTAATGTTTTTCTACGGAAAATTACAAGCTATAAATAATTCTATCAAAACAGATAATTATGTTGATGACCGGGTATGAATACATTAACAGAGAAATAAGGCGCAGCTTTTATATTTCGCTCAAACTAAGGTACCTGTTATTTCCGTTCATCCGTTTGAATGTCTCAAGGTAAAAAATAAAGAATAAATAATAATAATATATAATATATCCTCACGCCTCCCCACAAGGGTCCCCGAAGGGGTAGGCAGAGGTGTGTAGGTAGTACCCACACACCCACTTTCCGCCAGAGGTATATCAGGTGCCAACGTGACAGATGGCGAGTCCATCGCCGTTACTCAAGCACGACTATACATACGCCTTTGAATTTCTTCTCAGACGTATGCAGGTGTCCTCTCGATATGATTATTCACTGTAAAGCTTGTGTTGTGACTAACTACTGTACTTAAGTTCAGAAAGACTCATTTGTACAGTCGGGACATTGTACAAACATTATAAGTGGAATGATGATGATGACGAAAATATAACTTTATCTTTGAGACAAGTGGCATGAGTCACACGCTACTATGCTTATAAGCCATATATACACACCCTAACAACTAAACACGGCGAAATTATATTATATCAAGTCGGAGTCATTGCCTTTCTAACGACTTACCTACTCGTACTACGAATGTCAAATGCCACTTCAGTTGGCGAATATCCAGTATATATCCATATCCGAATTTGAAACTGGAAATTCGGCAACTGAATATTTGTAATACAATTGTTTGTATGATATGCTACATCGTACAACTTATATGCAAAATACATCGTTGCAATTATTGCGGTAGGTGACTGCACTGCTTTCGTCACTCCTGGTTATTTTGTAAACTTTAACTCTTATTGTTGTATCGAAGTAGTATTCTTTTTAGTTTCTTTTTTTCTTTTTTAGTTATCGTATCGTATCTCCTCGTGTAACAAGTCTCCGAAGGAACAAACAGAAGTGTATAAATACCTACTTAATACAATGTCAAGCCCTGCTACCCACTCGTAGCTCGCGAATCAGCATCGCCATAAGAGGAGGCTCGAATCCCACAGGGCATGCCTTCAGCTGTATTTGCCTCTAAGAAGCCTCTAAGAATTCCCTGACCGAAGGCCTATGTTTTGGTGTCGCCCTTATTCGGTTAAGTAGCTAAAGCTTCTGGTACTCATACTATGAGAAACAATAAAAAAAACCCAAGATCATATATTCGATGCGAATTGAATGTAAAGAGCACCGTTGCAACAACTGGCTGGTTAAGAACTCCTATGTGCCCTTTGGCAGCCAAATATCTATCTATATAATAGTAGGTATGCTAGGACACATGAACCCTTAACATGATGGCTGAATAAAAAAATTAAAGAAAAATCAAAATCGTCAATAATCCATAACAAATCCATTTTTCCCATTTCATTTTACACAGAAGTAAAGTTCGAGAAAAAGATGATACCTTTGCTCCAACTTGTGCGAGGCCAGTGCCGTGTCCCTTGATATGAATACGGGTGTTGAGTGGTTGAAGTAGTTGCCAGTAGCTCAAAATTTAAGTTTGGAACCCAACTGTACCAATGTACCAACTTAGAGTACAGTGATTAATCACACCACGAGCTTAACGGCGAAGGAATATATAGAGAGTAAACCAGCATGGGTATATATAGTCGCGCGAGGAATCTAAACTCGCCATCTCTCATGCTGACATCTCAATATACATAACTCTGGCGAAAAGATTATGTTGTTGCTCTCCGCCGAACTCCCTCGGGGATCATTGTGGGAAGGCGTGAAGATATCTTACTAATATTATAAATGTGAATGTAAGTTTGTTTGTTACGCTTTCACGTAAAAACTAGTTAAGAGATCATCATGAAACTTTTGTACACATATTCTTGGAGGTATTAGAAGTAACATAGGATACTTTTTATTGAAAAAAAAAAAACATTTTTACAAAAGATAAAAAAGCCGTCCACGCCGACGAAGTCGCGGGCACAGCTAGTATTTATATATGTAAGATATGTGGTTCGAGTAGTTGCCAGCGACACAAAGATCGCAAGTTCAAATCCCTACTGTACCAATGATTTCTTCTGAACTACAGTGATTAGTCACACCACGAGCTTTATAGTGAATGAAACATCGAGAGGAAACCTGCATACGTCTGAGAAGAAACTCAAAGGCGTATGTATGTCGTGCTGAACGCAACTTAGTTTGAGTAACGGATATGGACTCACCATCTGTCACGTTGGCACCTAAAATATATCTCTGGCGGAAAGTGGGTTTGTGGGTAATACCTATACGGGTATAGAATCCTGAAGGGGTAGGCAGAGCTACCCCTTCAGGAACCCTTGTGGGAAGGTGTGAGGATATATTATACATATAACAATATAAAAACAGTGAGTCCCTCTATTAAGCCAGCAGAGATAAACAAATCAGCAGATCGCGGTGATCGGCGACCGTGTCGCATACGCCACGCTCCAGCGATTCGGCCTTAGATATAGCGGAATTTTAGATTTATATTATGTAACTGGCTGTAAACAATATTTTATGTAAAACGAGAATGTGAAAAATGTTGCTGTACTTAGAGTAGGTATTTTGTCATATCCCACAATTTCAACCGAAGGTAACCTTGTAAAGGTTACACTATACGTCCGTTATAGCGACAACGCTCGCTGCCTAACGAGGCATACTTATCTATATGTGTAAATATATGCATTTGCTTAAATAAATAACACTCTGTCAAAATAGAAAAAAAAGAATGTGCTTATGACATATTTCTGTATTGTGTATGAGGATCAAAATCGTAAGCATTACTTATATTAAATCGCTTACCGACAATGGTAATTTTTGAGACCCTTAATTAATCCAGTATTTTTTGTTACAGCGATGTCGGCCGATGGGTCGACGACGGACATCAACGCCCTTCTCAACGACACCGGTAAATTCATATTATTATTTGCCATTAATTGCTTTATATTATTACCTATTTGCTTAGTAAAATAATACTATCGTACTGTCAACTTTGCAAAATATTCGATTTAAGCGCCATCTACATATTGGTATGCTAACTAATATACATACCGTATGACAATTATTAACTTACAGCATTGTAGTTGATCAGGATATTGTACAGATGTCAGCACTAAGCATTTTAGTTGCGCCATCTGTCGTTACAACTTCGTAATAATTGTACGAAGTAAGTTGGTACTATATTCGCATTTGTGTCTGAGTTATTATATAGTTTACTAAGATTACGGTAAGATGGCGCTACCAGTATCTAAGTTTAATTGGAACGGAATTGAAATTAAGGCAGAACTAAAATAAAAAAGTATAATGTAGCTTTTATTACGAGCACATATAATAAAAATAACTATTTAAATGTAAAAACTACTAAACTGAATTAGATATAGTTTGGCACAGATGTAAAATATTAGATGTATTATCACAAAGGATACGTTTTATATCATCAAAAAATCCAGATAAATGCTTCGGGGCGCAGCTAGCAAACATATTGAAAATTGGCCTACAACCACTACTTTTCCAAACTTACCAGAAATATTGACATCTGATTAGTCTAGTAACCGTTGTTCAGTATGTCGTTATTCATAATGCAGGGACTAGAAGGAAAGAAGGGTAGCTCTTCAATTTTAACTTCGACCTTTAAGCGTCAGAAACCATAAAAATCACAACCCTGTATTACATAGATTACAGAATCTTTCTGCGTCAGTTGACACTTATGACGTCATTCCAGGTATGATGTACTACGCAAGTCGAATCCAATTAGTTGAGCATAAGTGATGTGACATAATTCTTCTTCAATAAAAATATACAGCTGAGGGAAATATACAGGCCAGTTTGAAGATGGTAATCAATATTAATCGCATCGCATAAATTAACGGTAGGTACTGTACCTACCTACCCATGACGTTGGTTGAACAGATGTTCTCATAAGGATTACCAAGATCTTTATATAGTTAGCTGGTCGTCATTTTGAATCCCGTTTTTTTGTTGTTCATACATACATATCGTAACACTGAATCCCTCAAGGGTTAGGCAGCGAAGATAGAGCGCTAGTTCTGGTTAGAGTTACATTACCTCTTTCGCTTGGTCCACGTTTTTGTTTTGTTTTTTCATAGCAGATTCACAGAAGTTTTTAATGTTGTTTGCGAATGATTGGTGATTATAATAGTGTGTTATTTGTTTATTCATTGTAATGTTCTAAGGTCAAATCATGCAATCAAGTATTTGATGCTTTAAAAAAATTGCTTTTTTGTTTGGAACCATAATATTTTGTTCTGATGTTTTTCTTAATTGACTCTGAACTTAGATAGTTATTACCGACAGATATATTTATTCTATAATTATATTACATTATCATCATACCGAGTACTTAATGGGCTAGACAGAGAGAGTAGAGCACCAGTTTTCTCTAGACTTACAGACCCCTTTCTCTTCATTTACATTGGTGTCGATTTAGGACCGTTTTAGACTGCTCGCCAGTTTTGATACCCATAGCACTACAGACTATAGACGTTCCCATGCTTGAGTGTTCGATCGATTTGCTCTAGGTAGCTAGTTAAAAGTCTTTCGCTACCTCTTCATATTATATAACATTAATTATATAGCCGTGGTGGCCGAGTGGTTCGAGTTGTTACAACACAAAGATTGCAAGTTCGAATCCCGACTGTACGAATGAGTTTTTCTGAACTTAAGTACAGTGATTGGTCACACCACGTGCTTTACGGTGAAGGAAAACATCAATAGATCAACCATTTCTCGCGTTGGCACCTAAAATACACATATATCTGGCGGAAAGTGGTTACTATTTATACACCTCTGCCGACCCCTTCGGGGACTTATGTGGGAAGGCCTGAGGATATCTTATTAGTACATTATATATTGTTACTTATATAAAGGCCGTGGTGGCCGAGTGGTTCGAGCAGTTGCCTGCGACGCAAAGGTCGCAAGTTCGAATCCCGACTGTACCAATGAGTTTTTCGAACTTAAGTACAGTGATTAGTCACACCACGAGTTGTACGGTGAAGGAAAACATCGAGAGGAAACCTACATACGTCTGAGAAGAAATTCAAAGGCGTATGTATAATTGTGCTTGAGTAACGGCGATGGACTCGCCATCTATCACGTTGGCACCTAATATACCTCTGGCGGTAGGTGGGTGTGTGGGTATTACCTATACACCTCTGCCTACCCCTTCGGGGACCCTTGTGGAAGGCGTGAGTGTATATTGTTACTGTAAACTGAGATAAATAGAAAATAAAATACAAACGCTAATAAAATTTGCTCAGCCGTTCTCGTCACACAAAGGAGTCTAGTGTTTCCAAAGTTCGATGTAGTCCACCTCGGCAATGAACATCATCTTGGGTATCTTAGATTAAATTATTCATAGTATAACCTCGCGATCTCATTAGCCATGTAGGTTATCGAATACCTACTACGTTCGTGCGTACGGTATTCGATACGTAGTAGGTATACGTATCATTAATATTTTTGTTAGGTACCTACTCCAATCAATTAGATTCATGTATGTTACGACGTCAAGAATGACGTTTATAATAATAATAATATAATAAATACCTGGGTCACTTCCACACAAATTGACCTAGTCCCAAATTAAGCAAAGCTTGTGTTATGGTGACTAGTCAACGATATATTTACTTATATAGATAGATAAATACTTAAATAAATAGGCCATCCAAGACTAAGGTACAAATATTCTTGGTCATCACACAAATATCTGCCCTCAGCGGGATTCGAACCCGCGACCTCAAGTTTCGCAGTCAGGAGCTCTAACCCTAGACCAGACGCTCGTCATCTTCGTTTATGGATCCTCCAAAAGTAGATCATATAGATCTTCACACCTTTCAACAAGAGTCTACTAAGTGATCGGCAGATTAGCTAATACCACTTTTAACTGGATATATATTTTGTGGTGTCAACGTCATGTATGGCGAATCCGACGTCGTTTTTCAAATACGACTAAGTAAACATACATGCGTAAGAGAGGTAGGGCATAACGGGTTTCTCGTTGGAATTTGGAGCTGCCCGACTGGGGCAGGACCTCCACCTTATAGAAGTCCGTAGCCAAATAACACAATTTATTGTGTTGTGTTCCTACGCGGTGAATAAGGTTTCCAGTAATGATCTCCTTGGGGAGGGGGGAGGATTGTTACATTGTGTTGGAAGCAGAGGGATTAAACCTTATGCTGCCAACACACTATAACTCTCTGAACACAGAGTTGCAACGCGCAAGTGATACTTAGTTTCCCATCAGGTGGGCCGTATGCTTGTTTACCACTCTTGTTGTATAAAAAAAAGAAAAAAAAAATCTAAGATTTCCTTTATAAAACTCATCAGGTACTTAATCAATGTACCTACTTAAAATTATGAAAACTCATTGGTACTGTTGGTATTCGAACTTGCAATCTTTGCGTTGAAGACGACTTACTCTAACCGCTCAGCCACTACGGCTCATGCATGTATGATTAATGTTCATTTAATGTAAGGTAAGGTGTGACGATATAATTGTTCGGGGAATATCCACGGCTTCTTCTCGACTTATCTACATCATAAATCTTTTGCAGTGTACGTGTTTCTGTGTTAGTGTTGCATTATATGTTCATAGAATAACTGTTACCCTTGCCTTTATATGTATAAATACATTTATAAACAGATTTATACACAGACGGTCAGCGAAATGAGGTCGATGGTACGATTTCCGCTGGGGCCGGATATTTGTGTGATGAACATTAGTGTTTGTACTTTCGTATTGGGTATCCTTTGAATCACTTCACCTCACAGGGTAGGCAGAGGTAGGTTACGTCCGTCTAGATTTATAGAAGTACCTGTTACTTTGTTCAATAATTGAATTATATAAGAATAAAGATACCGTTGTATATCGTCGTCCAGGTGTCTAGGCGTCGAGACTGACCGTGTAAAATCTTTCACACCCTCCCTGAAATGTATCTGGGATGTATGTATGTTTATTATATTAAAATGTAGTCTGTAATGAACAATTAAATAACAGTACATATGTAAGACATGTGTATATAAATGCGCAGATTATACATACCTACATAATAGAACTAAATAAGTGACGCAAGTTCCAACAATATTGAATTACTATAGTGGACGTCATTTAGGTAGGTAACTAAGATATACATTTTCAAACCACCGGGCAAAAAGTTATAATAGGTGTTTTATTTCCAAGTATTTACGTGTCATGTAGTTTTTTTTAATTATTCGTTTCCTGACACAATTATACCTACCTGTCATTAAGAACACACTCGTTATTTCTGTATACAGTGTACTAACAGGATACAAAGGCACTCAAGTATTAGATGGTAAATAACAAGTTATTATCATAGACTGACAAACAAGCCTATGGCCCACCTGATAGCGGTTAACGTAGCCTATTTACGGTCACGATACCGAAGTATCACTTGCGCGTTGCTACTCTGTGTTCGGAGAGTTATACTGTGTTCGCAGCATAATAGGACTAATCGCTCTGCTGCCAACATATAACAATCATCCCCCCCGCTCAAGGAGTTCATTATTGGAAACCTTATTCTTCGCGCAGGAACACAAAAATAGTGTTATTTCGCTACGGACTTCTATAAGGCGGAGGTCCTGCCCCAGTAGGGCAGTTCCAAATTTGAACGGGAAACCCGTAATGACCTACCTCTATTAAAGTATCTCTATTATAGTATCCAAGTATGGATACCACATTTTAATATAGGTAGCATTTAAAATTTTTTTTTTGTAAGGACACGCCGCAGACAATTATCTCCGGGATGACCCTTGCTTTGTTTTATTAAAGACAAACGAGCAAAGAACCCGTAGCGCTTATTTTGACGAGTGTTCAAAGACCGTTGCTCTTTTAATCTTTATCAATTTAATAATAATAATAAATTGTTTTTACACTCCAAGAGTTTGGTGAAGGTAAACTTCGTGAGGAAACTTGAATAAGTTCACAAAAAGTTTAAGTAAAAGACGTGTCTATGACGTGTTTGTTAAACGGCGTCGGACTCGCCATTTGTCAGGTTGGCATCAAAATATAGCATTTTTACTAAGGTGCTATCTTTATCCTAATATAATCCTCCATCCTAAAGATATCCCTAAGATAAAATATGATATATGCCACCAAAACTATATTTGAATAATACCATGGGACATCTCTTGGATACAATTCCATAAAATTTTACCTACTTGGAGTAGATACTAATCTAAACTTAGACTATGGGAATTAGATAAATAAATTAGATAGATAAATTAATACATACTCGGGTATGTCTGTGCGTACAATAAAGACTATTTAAACTACGGGACCGCATTCTAAGCCAAGAGCCCTGATCACTAAACTGCCGTCGGTAAAATGCCATAAATAGAAAAGCAAGCAAAACCGGAGTATCTAGAGGAGATAAACTACCGTTATAATATACTATACCTGAACATCTATACTCGATTGCATATGTACTTAGAAATACTAGTAAAGGTCCACGCTGTCGCCATTGCAAATGCGGTTTTATTGTAATTCAATAGCGGCGCCGTGCAGGCACATTGCAAGCTGGGCTAGACACGCCTCCGCAATAGCTATGTCGGCAATTTGCACTTCTTGTATGGCCTTATTGTGTACATAGACTGTACGTACTTCATTACATACATAAGAAAATAGTTCATACGTAAATACATACATTTGTGTGACCCCTGGCCTTTCAAGCGTCCATCATCAGGTGGACCGTATCCGTATACTTGCTTCCCTCCGTATACTTGGGATGAAAACTGTTTGAGTCTCGAGAGAGCTAGCGGTCTCCTGTCTCTACACATTGATGGAGTCAAATGTAGAATACTTTACATATAAAAATGATTTGCCCTAAGCCATTGGCCCCAGCTGCCAATTGAGTATCGTTGGCAGTCGCTAACCGAACAAGTAGAATAAAGTGGGGTGATGGGGTGTTACCGACCCCCGCACGAAGCCAATGACTTGTTATGCCAGGTGTAACAGACCGAACCAGACCTATTTCGAGGTGGGAATATATAATTGACATAAAATGAACAGGATTGGAAAAGTCTCACAGTTTCTCGTGTTTCCTTAAAAAATATTTTTATGATTAAAAGGCGATACCGAAAAAAAAATTGTGATTTTTAAGTTGACGTGGAAAATAATAAATAAGACCGCAATCGTCTGTCTTATTCGGTATCCTATAGGAACTGTAAATAAATAGGTAGGCAGGTAAAGTAAATGTGTATAAAATCTCGTATGCTTTTAAATGCAGCTAGAGAATTAATTTAATTAATACTCTAGCTAATGAAATTTAAAATATCCTCATTGTTTCCAAGAACAAATGAACAGCTGTGACTTTTCCATTCACACCACAGTATTATGCAATCTTATAGTTGATGATTAATGAACGGACATTTCATAATGTAAGCGGATAAATAACGTAACGATCATAACTGAAGGTAGTATCTCAGGTAAATTTAATCAAACAGAATCATCCCATTGATTCATCTCAATCAAAAGTGTATAAAATAACGTATTGCAAGTCTACAGAGAACTGGCGCTTTATACTCTCTGTCTACCTGATTAGAGACTCGGCGTGATGTATGATGCATTCCCATCAAGCGGCCTCGAAAACAGAGATGTTACAACAGCCTCTTTTCGTCGAAGCTATAATTAGGTGCCAACGTGACAGATTGCGAAGCGTGACAGATTCGGTACCGTTTTACAAGCACGACTGTACATACGAATTTGTTCTCAAATATTTTCCCACGATGTTTTTCTTCATCGTCAAGTTCGTGGTATGTTAGATATATGTAGGCAATTTAATGAATATATTCAAAGCAGCTTGTTGGTACCATCGGGATTTTAAATATATCAATAAATACCACCAAATTCATTCAAATCCGCTCATCCGTGACGCGTGTATGTGTATAAAATATTTACATATTCACAAACTTTCGTATTTGTTATATCTTTGTACACAAATTTGCTGCAAAAGTGCAAACCAATATATATATATATTTTTAAATGCAAACAATAAGAACCGACCGGTGGTGAGCGATTATTGTGCGGACAATAGCATTACCAGCGTTACTGACCTTGTACTGAGAAGAATTTCCGATAAACAGAGTGATGAAACTGCGCAATCATATTCCTAAGACACAAATACAAAACAGATTAGAACGGTATTATGAAAACAACAACAAATTATCATTTATTGAAATATTCCACTTGATAAACGGGAGCTTAAGGTTGTAACTGGGTGCGATAGCTTTGTTATCGCACCCCCTGGGGCTCGGAAAATAATGACACTTATCAGTTTGTGGGCCGATACTTGTTGCTGTTTTGTCGTTGCTGACGTCACAAGTATGATTATTTTATTTTTAAATTTATTGTTATTATTACGATATAAGAGATCACGTTCAGCCGTCAGTCCTTACTATGATCAAATAGTATGAACACGGCACGGAATCGCTAATAGCTATATATCGACGGGGAATTCATCCCCATACTTTGGGGTTGAGGTTTTCCCTGGAGAGTACAGCTCGGAGTTCTTCAAGAAGGGTGTGAAAAGATTCCTGCAGGGTCGGCACCGCGCGAATTATACCCCTGGTGTTGCAAGCGTCCATAGGCGAAGGGGGTATAAAAAAATGCGCAAATAAAGACCTTGACTCCTCTTCTCTTTTAAAATCTTTGAGTACTCGAAACCAGCCAGCATGTGAGTCTAGAAAGAGCTGGTCCTCTACTTTATCTAGTATCTTTAGGCCGTGAGGGACTTGGCTTGACCTTCACACTCTCTTATTAGAGGCAATACGAAGATAGCGTGCGTCGTGGCACGACTATTACTTGTCTTCAAATTCATTCTTAGACGTCTCAATACCTAAGTCTGGAGAAAATATATATAATCTTATTATCTTTGCGCGAGATCAATAACAAGATTATGCTATATCAATGTGTAACTCTCACATTATATAAATCCCGGTGGCAGGTCAATGGCAGTGAAGAAAATCGACTACATTTTGTAAAAATATAAACCTAACAAATTGACCAATTGACGTCAACGGAATCTTATTATACGCGTAACATTATTTGTGATGGGATATTTGCCCCTCCCAAACTGTCATCATTATTAGTAATCTGCTCAACAACAAATTGTTTTCATTACAATTATCGTATGCGTCAGTAGTGGCCTCCCAAAGAGCAAAAGGCTGGAAGATGATACTTAATATGAAAAATGTCATATAAATTTAGAATAGAATTGAACTTTTTTCCTATGAGTATTTATTAGCTAATATAGATATTGATGAGAGCCATTGTGGCCGAGTGGTTCCAGTTCTGGAAGTCTAGTGCAATGCAAGGCTTGCAAATTTGAATCCCGACTGTGCCAATGAGATTTCGCATACAATTTTACAACAATTATATTTGTCTACTGGCATAAAACAAACCAACTGTCTTAACCTAGCTAATTATCTATCTCTTTGCCAAATTTAGTCTAATTCCGTTCAGCCATTTTGGTTTGATTGACTAACTTACCTCACGAAATTTCGCATTTATAATATTAGAAGGATGTTGGCCGTTTGAAGGTTCTATTCAACGTACTACACAAAGTATTTTTTTCTGAGGTTGTTACCCTGCATTTTAAGCAAGGATGTGCTCCAAGCTATAAATTCGTTTAGAAAAGTTCCCATGTATGAAAAACGGGTTGGGAACGGATATGAGGTTGATTTAATGGAGTGGGTATTCAAAATTCTAAGAAGAAATAAATTAAGGTGCCTTCCTTCTCCTCAATGGACCCAATTATCTGTTGGCACATTATAACTCAATTAATCTTTATATAGGATACGCTGTGATGATGTATATATAGCATACAGTTAAGGAGTTAAGCCGTGGTGGCCTAGAGGTTTGAATAGTGGTCTGTAACAAACATATTTTTCTTAAGGTTCAAATCTACTGACTATATCAATGAGTTTTTTTTAACTTAACGAGCTTTACGCTGAACGATAACTTGTAGAGGAAACCTACATATGTCGTAGAGGAAATTCAAAGACGTGTATAGTCGTGCTAGTAAAAAGGTGACGAACTCTCATCTGTCACGTTGGCACCTAAATATATCTCCGGTGAAAAAGGGTAATAACACAGGTGAAGGTTTTATAAGGTCACACGTGAAGGTTAAGGAGTAGACGACAGGATTGGAGCAGCAAATGTGTTTCAAATACGTCTTTAGTTTTATTTATTTATTCTCTAGCAGCTAAGCAAGCCTGTTTATTTGCTATCCTTTTGTTTAAAATGTTTTACACGCGTGCATTATTCATAATTTTCACCTGCTTTGTTTTCTTTTCTATTTCAGAATCGGATCTCACGAGCCTCTCGCATGTTGGTAAGTCGGCTTTATATATTTTTAATTTTATTTTTTAAATTTAAATCATATTTTTTATTTTATTAATCTTCGTGATAACAAAAACTAAATCAAACCATTGAGATGGAGTATGCGTAATCAAGCAAGTTTATTTTTAGATTTCTCATAAGTTCTTCTTAAGATTCAAAATAACAGAATTTTCACAACGTTGAATCGAGAGTTCTGTGCTTTGCCAGCAATAAAAAAAGAGAATACGCGAATCTTCATGGCGTCTCAATCATTACCTGTAATACAAATATGCAAAAGACGCAGTCCAACCAGACTAATAAGATTTATTTTATGGTATAATTAAAGTTTCGTTATAACATCATATCATTACTATGCAATACAAATTGAATTATATCTGGGCATAGTGATTAAATAGTTCGTAACACCATCACAATACTCCCATCGCGGATGTTTATCTCAGAGGCAGTAATTCCAACCGTACTGTTTAAGAGACAGGTGCAATATGACGCCTATAAATCTATCCCTTTCACACACTTGAATAATGATGGCAATTGGACGTCATGTCAAATAAACATCAAACAGCTGATTGACAACATCCATTGCAAACATTTGACAAAAGAACATCAATTGCCGTAATCATACACTATTAAGAGATTATGAAAGCTGGGGAACGGGTAATGGAAATAAAACTAGGAACACAGCTCGATGAAGTACGGAAGCCAATTTCGTGTTACGCAAATAGGTTAGGCAATAACGACATTCATTTTGTAATGTTTGACTTCTGAGACTATTGGATAGTTGGTTCTGTGGGAGATTTCGTGCACAGGTCGTTGATAACCTGACAAGCCATGTTTACAAACCAGTAACCATTATGATTTGAACTTCCGATAATTTTTCTGGTTATAACCCGGATTTCGAAAAGGGTAAATGTTACTCAGTACCCTATTAGTAAAATAGGCATGATTAAATAATTTTATTTCAAATAAAGGAAGGAATTATCATCAAAACACATAACATACACTTTACAATTAAAAATACCTAGATCTTAAATCTTGTGTATAGACTGATAAGGACATAGCGAAATAGCACTGGCTACCATTGAACCCGGATACAATTTAAACTAGTTTGCACTTGATTATTAAACACTTTTCTAAAACGGGTACACGTAACGAATGGCTTTCTAGTCCAAAAGTTGTATGCGTAATCCATATTACAACTGGATTATTAGCACAATACCTAAATGATATAACAAGCCTAGTTTTTTGATGAGCAAAAACCTGATTGATCCGGCGCCTTCCGGTTCTTTGTTCTGCGCCAATCCATCAGTCACTTTTGATGTTTCTGTAATTGTAAACACCTTATTGACGGGCACGTCTTTAACAGAGATATGACAATATAATGTATTATTGTAGATCTGTAAATCTGAAATTCTAGACAATTTCTGAAATTTGACGACAAATTAAAACGAGAACAAAATATTTAAATTAAGGTCAATTCACTATCGTTTGAAGGTGAACATGACATTACAAAAGATCATCATGAAAGAACAAAATACAATCGATTATCGTAACGAATCAACGACATTCGAATCGAATCGTCGAGACATTGACGACCTATCTATCATTTCCATTACAGTCTATTGCTCTACCAGTGTACCAGTACAAGTGGTCTCAATATGTGACAGTCCTATTGCCCGTGCATGCGTTTCAATTAAGGCTCATAACTCTAATTGGCGTGTTTATAGTGTGATAGTCCTTTGAAACCAGCTTATTTACTACGATACTTGATACTACAAACACGTTTCGATAGTATATACATGTATTACTATGTAAAGGTACTCACGTTTTCCATCATGTGCTTAGTAATCGGTTTGTAGAATAATACAAATTATGAAGCGATAGGTTCTTTTTACTCATTAAATACATAGGTTTCTTGAAAGGATAATACTGCTGTACTGAATTTAATTTTATAGAAAATGTTTACCTTTTCTGGAAATTAGGGCGTATGCACTTACGTTACCAGACAATGATTTACTGCACTTTGAGATATTTTAATAGATTCCGGTAAGCGTTTACCATCAACTGCCTGCAGCTTAAAAGTGATCGTTTTAGACTAGCGAATAAGGTAATTTTGAAATTACTTGTATATTATTTTACCACAAGTCCACAAGAATATATTTCAGTTAAGGATATATATGTAACACGTTTCCAAGAAACCTGTAAATACGATAAGCACCCAAATACTTTCATTAAAATTCTCAGACGTTTTGGCGTTGCACCAATAATTGTCTCAAGTGCGACTGCAAGTGAGTGAGAAACAGAAAGACAGAATGAGTTCATTTGTATGAGATAACCCACAGACTCGTGAGAATCTAATTTTGAGTACATTATTTTGGCACGTGATTAGCGTGCTAATTATCGTTTCCGTAAACAATGGTAGGCATGAAGCTGCAAAAATTGTAGATAATGAATACTTATGCGGACGTTGTGGTAACGATATAGACTGGCAGAGTGCCAGGATATCCGTATACGACAATTCAAACAAAGGTTAATTGTATTCAGACAATATACAAATGTTATTAACGTCAAATAAAATAAAGAATGTTTTTGTTTATTTTCTGATAACTCGAATATTATAAACATTAATGTTGTAAATGCCAACGTCTGTCTGTCTGTTAAGTTCTCACTTGCTTTCGTGAAATTCGGTGTGGAGGTAGTTTCATCTTCATGAGCGGGTATTGAATGTATTTTGCTGAATTTAACCCATCAGAGATTCAAAAGGGATGTCAAGGCACGGAAGAACTCAAATTATTGAAGCAATCTTGATATCGCGGACATCACCACACGATACAACTGTTGTAAAATAAATCAAACAAAGAAGGAACAAAGGATTAAATACATATAAAATATACTTGTTTTCGTTTACGTATATGCACGAGTTCAGATCGTAAATACTCATACAAAGACACAAAGACTGGGCTTTCAGTCTAAATAGACATAAAGTGGGACTCAAATGTTTGCCAGACATCTGAGTGCTTTGAACATAAATAAATTACTCCAATTACGACTTCGTATTGTTTACGAGACGTTCTGCTCAAAAAGTAGTTAAAAGGATGATAGTAAGTCATAATTAAATAGTATTCTGGCCTGTATACAACCCGTACTGGTAGGTGTTTTGAAATGTGGGTTTGGCGTGATATGCTACGGATCCCATGGACAGCCTTTCGCACAAATATTTCCATCCTTCGTGAACTCAAGATCACCGCGAGATTATCCAGCATCTGCTCACGTAAGATGCTGAAGTACTTCGGCGACATCGCTGCAAAGAGCAGTGAAAATCTGGAGTATCTCATCGTCACTGGTAAAATAGAAGGCAGGTGACAAAAGGTCACAGAGGTGGATGGATCAAGTCCGGGCTAACCTCGGGCAAATCTCCACGCTGCTAGCGATAGGAAGAGATGGGGCACACAGTATTGAAAGAAAATTTATCTCAACAGGGACTTGCGACCCTCAGCAATGAGGAGAACGCGTGGAGGATTGTTAATGGTAGTAAAAAGCAATTGTAGAGTTACATACATACATATTAACATTTCGTGTTCTGAAAGGAGTAGGCAAAGACATTACAATGCACGTTCCTTCTAGACTTACATTTTCCACCAGCTTTCAATGTTTATGACCATACCACATGGTACTAAAACATGTGTTTTAGTACCATACTTTCAGAGAATTTTAATGAACCTGAAACCGCAGAAAATTTAAAATAATTACATTCTATTAGCAACGTATTTCCGTCAAGAATAGAATCGTATAGATATCGCTAATTGGTTCCGCTTTTCGCTTGTCGGCGATTTCAATAAATCTTCTGTTGAGAGTACATTACCTATATAACGCTTGCATAAATTTCCTTTCAATAACTCTGGTCACATTGACTGAATAGAATAGACAATTTTGTGACTGTCATGTCAGAACGTCAGGTGACGTCTGATGAAAGCGTGTGACTTGCAATGTAATTGACGACCTCAATGGTTTTCCGTTCAGTGATTTTCCTCTCATTTCAAGTCATGTGTTGAAGTAGCGCAGAAATTTTATATGATGTGTCTAGCCTAGATTACTTCTGATCTTGGTGAATTAATGCAAATGATTTTTTCTTCTATGCAGCCCGGCTGATGGTAAGCGGCTACCGCTATTAAGACAACAGGATAATATAAAGCGATCTTCTATAATTGTTGATTTTCTTCATAAATTAAAAATCATAATACATATTATATGTATTGTTGTCGTAGTTGTTGAGGCTCTCTCCATGTGTCTATGTCTAGGTCCTTGACCTCTTTGTACGACCCGACAGATATTTTCTCTTGTTTTGTGTAATATTATTCTCGGCTGGCCCTTTGCTCGCATCCCGTCTGCCTTCCCATTCAGTATGATATTCTAATACGCACAGTACAATATGTCCTGTCCCCATTCTGTTGTTATGTTCGTGTACATATTATGAAGTTGAGATGAACAACAAAATACCATCCCGCTTTACTACCAGAACTTCCTTGTTTTCGTCAAATTATCGGAACCGCAAATTCGGCGTAGAAAACTCTGTTATTAGACAGTTTGTTTACGTCTATCTTTAACTAGATGTGCTCCGCGGATCTACCTGCGTTAAATTCGATTATGCAAATACCTATAACATTACCTCTCCTCTCCTTTGAGTAGTGATATATATGTATATATGTTTTTTTTTTATATACCACTTGGGTGGCAAACAAGCATGCGGTCCGCCTGATGGTAAGCGGTTACCGCCGCCTATGGATAGCCTTTAGCTTTCCACAAACAACGGGCTGTCCAATTCAAAATCTGTTTTCTTATGAGATTATTCGTTTAGCCAGTTCAAACTAACAAACAGACTCTGTTCCTCTATAAGATTAGTAAAGATTTTTACAGACGCGCAATATGTTGAAACTGTCCAGAGGGTATCAAATGAACAATTAAACTCAGCTTGATTATTTTCACAAGACGAAAAAAGATCTGACGAACTGTACGCGGCGCGCACATTTACCCAATGCATTTACCTAGTTTTTTCCAGAATACGTTATCTGGGAAGTTACCTTTGATAACAATAAAAACAAAGATTTTTTTTATTCTTAGAACCAAAACATGTTTTTGCAATTTTAAACTTGTATCTAATCTTCATTTAGTAGAGTGGGTTTTCCCAATTTAAAACCGAACGATGCGATGCGAACGGACGATTGCTTTGAATCAAAACATTACCGTATCAATCTTAGTGAAGTATATACGAATGTATTCGAATTAATTACACAAATATCAAACCCTCGACCACTGCAACCTGTGACCACTACAAATTACCGTCAAATATGTATATGTATAACGGTATCATCAGGCCACGTGTAGGTAGCATAGCACCCACACACCCACTTTTCCTCGGAGATATAATTTAGATGCCAACGGGACAGTTTGCGAGTCCATCGCCGTTACTCAATACGACTATACTTTGATTATCTTCTCACACGTATGCAGATTTCCTCTCGACGTTTTCTTTAACCGTAAAGCTCGTGGTGTTACTAATCACTGTACTTATGTTCAGTGATACTCATTGGTACAGTCGGGATTCGAGCTTGCAATCTTTTTGTTGCATGCAACTCAAACCACTCGGTCACCACTGCTCTGTACATTTTTTTTTGTATTGTCTCTCGTAGCGTGAGTTCCGGGAACTTTTGCTACTTAACCGGTCAAAAGCAAACTTTAATATATATATCTTCACGGCTTCCCGCAAGGGCCTCTAAAGGGGCAGGCAGAGGTAAAACGACTTTCTCTTTACACAGGAGTTACATATATATTTGGAGCCAACGTGACTTTCTTCAGTCGTTTGTCAAGCATTATATCATTGACTTTCTATCGTAACGTATGTAGGTTTCCTTTCGATGTTTTACTTCACCTTTAATCTCGTGGCGGACCATAGTTTAGAAAAACGCATTGGTACAGTCGAGGTACGAACTTGCAATGCATTGGAGGCAACTGCTCGAACCATTGGGCGGGCTAAGCACATCTCTTCTAAGATAGTCGTATTTATCCGTGGAGTCTAAGATTATGATCACTTTGTTTATAAGTTGCGTAAGTATAGTAATTAATATTGTTGGAACTTTAGTTGTTTCTTCATTTGTTATCTTCACGTAACACGCCCACTCGAAGTAATTACTTACTTATCTCCTTATATTTTTTATGATGTATGCTTCATAGCATTTCCCACGCTAGTTGTCATTAAAGCCACGTTTTCTTTGTCTCGAACGGTAAATCTCATTGAATCCTAATAAGCCTTACAAAGACTAGTTTACGGAAATCATTTATATGAACACCATGAATTGTTTATGATAATGGCTGAATCTACGTCGTGTTGGATAATAAAAAAGCAATCTATTATTTATTTATTTAATGCGTGACGCAAATGTCATATATAGTAACAATAAAGCGCTTCATATAGGTAAAAAGTTGAAATTCGTTCTCTTATACCTAAAATTTGGTTATATTTATCAAAAACACCGACTAAATTGTAGCCAACCAACACAACATAGACCCGGTTATATCTTAAATAGTTAATAAACATGGTGTTAAAATTGTCCCAAAATATGTCCCAAAAAGTCTTTCTGTTCTGTCATTTAGAGAATTACGAATAACGTTGAAGGCGGTAAAACAAATGGTATCTGTTAAAAAATAACATCGTTGCATTAACCAATTGTTTTAGCAAGCCGTGTAGTTATATATTATTATCGTTCCAATATTATATATGTGAAATTCTAAGGATGTTTGATGTCAGATGCCAGAACGGCTGAACAGGATTGGATGAAATTTGGCCCATTATTAGTTTTTATTGCCCAAAAAAACAACCATTGAAATAAAAAATTGCACGGGTGCAACCTGAAAGTGCTGGAATGGACTTGGAAGGGGACGGTTTAATTATAGTAATGGCACGCCATGCTAAGACCAGGTCACGAAGAGAATACAAAGAGCCATATCGAGGCTACTTAAAAGTCCATTTTACATAAACTTAATACAAATTCAAGGCATGCTATTTCCAAATAGGTAAGGTTCAAAATCGTCAGAATTGTAGTCTATCACGTATTGTATTATTTTTGTATGGAATGGAATACGACCTGTCCTCGCCATGACGCAGCGATGACCCACTAACCTGAATCTAGGGAATGAAATAGTTCAGGTTTAGATACGTTGCGTGATTTAATTAAGATATTCAAGGTTTTTGTCGCTTCAGTCTATAATATAATAGGTAAATGTATATTGTCATACGTAATGACCGTTAATACAAAGTTGCACTTCAAAGGCATGCAGATATGTGTTTTTAAAAAAACATTATACGTGTGCAAATCAATAAAAGAAAACTGAAGACGATTGATTTTGGATTTCATTTTCACAATGACAAAGTTTTTCAATCCTTAATAATAGGTATTTATAAAAATAATGATAAGACCCTTAGCCAGTGGGTTCTTTTATTTTATAAAAACTTAAGATACATGCATACATATCATCACGCCGAGTCTCTAACGGGGTAGGCAGAGATAGAGCGCCAGTTTTCTCTACACTTGCACATCTCTTTCGCTTCGTCGACATTCATCAGTCTCTTCATACATGCTCGTCGGTTTCGAGTACTCTTGATGTTCCCTTCTTTGAGTGTCCGTATTTTTATGTTGTATTGTTTAATTAATTATTTATTATCCTTAATTGCTGTATGAACATTTTATGGGTGTAATATTAATTAGTATCTATCTGTATTTGGCATAAAGGATAAAAGGACTAACACACATAACCACACCGACATCAACTAATGGATTTTTTTATTGAAAAGCCTTAAAATATAGCTTTTTGGCTTGTTTGCAGTAACAAGTTCAAAAATCCTACACGTGTAGGATTTTTACTACACGTGTTACGTACACGTTTTTTACCACTTATAATTCGTTAACAAGTTTATTATACGGAACAAAGTGGCTTATCCTTTCCTTACAAAGAATTCCCACGTATGCCGTATGATTTCAGGAGAATGTTATACTACAGGGTGTAATGTACTTGTGATCTTGAACCTCTACGTAATTGCATACTATAGCGAAAACAAAAATAGGTGCTAATTATTCGGTGTCTGTCCCATAGTATTTTTCATTAATGTTCTATGCACCCCTGACGAACTGATTATATACAGGTATTGTGAGTAGTAAGTACGTGCCAAAATTTCATTGCTGGCACATTCGCTACGTGAATCTCAGACAGATGTTAGTTATAACAAACTTCCATAAACACAATATTTAGTTCTATGTCTTATAATACTACTTACTATGTTACAGCTATTATTTTGTAATAACAAAACTCATTTCCTGATACTTAGTCCATTTATACAAAACAAACATTCACATTCGAACGTAAACAGATTTATGTAGATATAAATCATATCTGTAGTTTATTAAAGGCATAAATAGAACGACTGTTAATAAGCCTTATTCATAATCTCAATAATCAAATGTTTGCGGAGTACATCGTGATGCGTTTTCACATCGTGCGCCTCCAAGGTTGAGCTATCAGCTGACCAGGAAGGGAGACAGCAATGAATACAGCTTTATTTATAGTAGCCGTATTGTCGGGGGCGTGACAGTTGCGTAGTTTTTGCGCAGATGCACCGTTTTTGCGCAATTACGTCTGCTCTGAACCCTGGAAGTGATGACGTCATAGTCAGCTGTTGAAATTTAGGCTTCTGAAGTGCTTAACATGAAAATCGTTTTATGCCAATGTTGTTGATCATATATATCTACATATTTATCTGCAAGAAGGCGCGAGGCTTAAACTTAAAATCGCCAATAGACGGATAAGGATTTTCCTAGCATTATAACGTAATCGGGTACGTTTTCTTGTGTCATATTCTAAACATTTTTGCAATAAATTTCTGTGAAATATATCATTTTAGTGTCGCTCTTAAGTGTATTGTAGCAGACGTCGCTCGGTCGTTATGTCTTATTTAAATCCTCAGATTTTATGGTCACCGCGGCTATATGCAGTTTCATAGCGATTGACGTCAATGCAATATCTATGGCTATGGTTGTACCTACTGTGGGTTTGATTGTATGTCGTTAATGTTTCTCCAGATTGTACGATTAATGACTTTTTAATTTATAAACGACAAATTTGCCGTCAGACGTGTAGACAACGGTTTTAAATACGAAACATAAGGTGTATAGTCGTGCTTGAGTAACGGCGATGGACTCGCCATCTGTCACGTTGGCACCTAATATGCCTCTGGCGGAAAGTGGGTGTGTGGGTATTACCTATACACCTCTGCCTACCCCTTCGAGGACCCTTGTGGGAAGGCGTGAGGATATATTATTATTGTTATTACATAAGGTTGCAGATTCTATTCCAAGCCTAGAGAGAACTGGCGCTCAACTCCATAATGGCATAGGCAATGCAATATCTGCCTACCCCGTTGGGGACTCGGCGTGATGATATGTATGTATGTATATATGTACATTAATTCTGTATGGTAATTTTTAAAGTAACTTCGGTCGCAGAGTACAACAGATCTCGTGGTTTGAGGCAAGTTTAATTCGCATTGATTTAGTCCAAAATTTATTTTAAAGTAAACAAACGTATATTAATATCAACTTTGTCATTGATATATAATTGATTCCATATACATTACAAGTTATGCATGAGGTAACTATACATACATACATACATACATACATATCATCACGCCAAGTCCCTAACGAATGATGAATGTGGACGAAGCGAAAGAGGTATGTAAGTCTAGAGAGAACTGGCGCTCTATACTCTCTGCCTACCCCGTTAGGTAACTATAAGAGGGATTGATTCTCAATTGGGTTGTTATACATATATAGTTTAAAGATTTTCGGTCGTAGTATTATAATGGTTCATTGAGTAACAATTTTCACGTGCCTATTTTCCTCATACTAAACTTGACCACTTTAGTTTCCATGTGTAAAACTAAAGCACACTATAAATGTGTTTAATCGTATGTACATCGGAAATAGCTTTGAAATGTCTATTTTAGAGGGTTATCCAAGGTAACACAATCATGAGAGACCTTTATCTGGTCTATAAAGTTTGCTATCACAACCTTCGTTTTAATGGCAACTCCAGATGTTACAAGTTAAAAGTTTGGAAATTTACCCATTTCCTTCCTTGAGTTCAAGGTTTCATATCTAAACTACTATGTATTATAATGAGGAAATATTTTAGTGTTTAAGAAATTGTTGGTACCTAATGAATAAACTCGAAGATTACTTAACCGATTTAAAGAAAAAGAATTCCTCCATCGAAAACTACATAATTACGGAATAATAAGAGCTATATACTTTTAATCATAGATATGTATAACTATACCAAACGCGTGTGAAACCGTGGAACACAGCTAGTCAATTCGTTCGATCCTAAGTATAGTAACAATAAATATTGTTAACACCTATAGCATTCGAGCCAATGGGACTACCGCAGGAGTAAACTCTCTCAGTCGAACCTAGCACCGCCTCCTATTTTGAAGTCGGTTAGAAACACGGCGCATCTAATACTGTGCTAGCAACATACAATTATCATAGTCTCCTCTACTTTAGGTATTTCAACTCAGCAATATACTCCATAAATCCATCAGTTCCTTTAAGGACTTTGCTGGAATGCGTGAAGAGTAAAAATATACAACCAAAGAGTTCTTCTAGAATGGTGTGAAAATGCTGTAGTCAACGCGCGAGCGTAGCCTTTGGTGTTGAAAGCGTACATAAGCGGCGGTTACCGTTTACTATCAGACGGATCGCCTTATTATATAAAAAATGCAGTTATGTTGTTACCTTTTTAAACGTAATTTACATTTTACAACTTCTACTATGTCAAGGATAAGGATACGGCCGCGTATTGATAAAGTGTGAACTCGTATATTCACATGCCACAGTGATTAGATAAACTTGCTTTGCAAAATCAGTTGTTTGTGCCTATGATAAGAAATCATAGTATTTACTACGTACAATTATATGATAAGGATATTTTTGTTTATTTCATAATATGTTTTGACACAATGTTATGGGAAAAAAACCCAGTTTGAATATATATACGTTTCGCCGAATTTTTCCTCTTCATCATGATGATTTCAAAACATTAAATTAACTTTGGGTTTACCTCCTTTTTTTGTAAAGTGAAATATCACAAAACAAGTTTTATAAAACATACATAATTTAAACATAAACTTGATATGCCGTCTTAATTTAAGATATCCCTATACGTTCCAAGGTTTATTGGGTAAATTGTATACTTTGCACATAGATATAATTCAAATAATATTATTTTAATGATAGCTGTGGTGGCAGTTGTTGCCTACGACACAAAGATCGCAAGTTCGAATCCCGACTGTACCTTTGAGTTTTTCTGAACTTAAGTACAGTGATTAGTCACACCACGAGCTTTACGGTGAAGGAAAACATCGAGAGGAAACCTGCATACGTCTGAGAGATTCTAAGGCGTATGTATAGTCGTGCTTGAGTAACGGTGATGGAATCGCCATCTGTCACGTTGACACCTAATTTATCTCTGGCGGAAAGTGGGTGTGTGGGTATTAACTATTCACCTCTGCCTACCCCTTCGGGGACCCTTGTGGGAAGACGTGAGGATGTATTATATAATTATTATATAACATATCTACACGCAGAGCTATCTCGGCCAACTCAACTTTTCACCGTTGATATATTCAGATAACAACGTGATAGATGGCAAGTCACGTTATTTCTCAGACAAAGCTTCACATAAATTGTACATGTATAAGATATGCTTCTTGGACGTATGCAGATTCCTCACGAAGTTTTCCAGCACAGTAAAGCTATTCTTATGACTTGGGTTTGGAAAATTCATGGTACATATGGGACATACAGACATGGCATTAGAGACTATTATCATGCTTTGTAAGTAACTAACTCAAACTACACTATTGTTATTCACAGAAATATTGACTAGAGCGCAAGTTCTCTCTAGACATTCAGGCCTCTTTCGCATCATCCACACGAATCGGTGTTTATACTTACTTGGTCACTGGCTTAAAAAATACCGGTTCATGAGTATACAGAGTGTCACACATAAATTAGATCAGTTGTCTTCCAGAATTATGTAAGCTTAAAGAAAACTGGCGCTCTATTCTCTCTGCCTACCCCGTTAGGGACGTAAGGAAATATATGTATGTATGTCTTCCAGAAGCTATAGAGTGCCGTGAACTTCTACCATGACGTTGCAATAAAAAAAATAGATCCAAAGATAACACAATGACAACTTTATTAAAGTAATTTATTCAGGAGCTATTATAAAGAGAAAATACATATAACATAGATAGATTCTACATCGTACAACTGTATCGTAAGAATTTTATCGCAAGTATTTATAAAGTAAAAAAGTTACAACTTACTAATTATTTTATTATTTGGTTCCTTTCATTGTGTCCTATCTAAGTTGTAAGGCACCTTGTGTCTTTGATGTTCGTTGAAAACGTACTGGAAATACCAAACAAACATTTTATGATATTTAGGTGATATAATTTGGGGATTCCACTTGGCAAATTGTTGTATAAAGCTAAGCTATTATTAACATGAATGCATATTTGGAGACACCTACTTTTACAACACATCCACTTCTGTGTATCACATACACAGAAGTGTATGTGGATTTCTTCTTAAACTGCAGGATACCTCTCAATGTTATCCTTCGAAAAGCTCATGATGATATTAAGTATGTGTTACTACTATACGTTACTATTTAAATCTCCTTACCACGAATTGTCTTAAATTGACATAAACAATTAAAATTGTGTTAGTACTAATAGCTATAGTTATATTGAAGGGTAGGCTGAATAAAACGGCATCATTCTCTTGGTTAGGTACATCGTTAGTAATAAGTCAACTTCATACAAAGTATTCTTCTGAACATTTACATATGAGTGCCTCTTGATACAAAGGAAAGCCAAAAGTGACAGTGGTTCGCTTTTCATTTTGTCAAGAAATATTACTCTGTCATCATACGTTTGTTCGAATAAATTTTCCTATGATTCTCACCTTAAAATTTTCCGCAGAAGTTATAAAGATAAGATATCATTGTAATTTGAATAAGACAAATCTAGCGTGACAATTACTATTCAAGCCAAGTAAAGCGTGTCTTGTGGCAAATTTTACAGTCGATGTAGCAATGTCATAAACTTATACTAATTTTAGAAGTATCATACTGAAATTTGTATAGATGACCATATGATTTTTGACTGCGACAAACTTCAGAACAATTGTAGGTGCGGATTTTAATGTGGTTTTTACCGCCAGTTAGATGATTTTCTCTTTTCACCGCATTATATTTTATTTGCAGACATATAATTATAATTATATATCCCCACGCATTCCCACAAGGGTCCTGGAAAGGGTTAGGCAGAGGTCCGCCAGAGATATATTTTAGGTGCCAACGTGACAGATATTATAAATGTATGTAAAGCTTTCGAAGCACTGGTAAAAAAATGTTAAAAAGTAAATTTGGTATTGTAGAAATTCGTTTTTTTTTTATAAATTGCAACCATGGGAAACTGGGGCCCCTACTAGTTGATAAGTGCTCTTCAGGCACAGCCCACACTTTTGCATTGTATACCTCCTTCGTCCATCTCTATAGGGAATTGAGTGGGGATATCCAATATCATAAAAAAAACAACACAAAACAATAGAAGGTGCAAGTATAGGTACGATGTTCGTACTCTTGGTTTTGGTAATCTATCGTTATGTGATACAACAATTGTATATATGTACCTATAGACAGACGTTCTCGAAATTGGAGAAAGCGTAACGGTTTTAAAAAACTTGTGACGTAGATCCAATCCGTCGGTTGCGTGGGTTTCGACTAATGTCATATGGACTGTCACGAGCTGAACTCAGACGCAATTAGACACGATTCGTCGTCATGTCATTGAATATTTCTTTAACACAGCACTGAAAAACAAGCATTATTCTTTTGTATTAAGATTTCAAATGCTAATGATTTTCATTTGGAAAACTCTTGTTTTGTCGTGTCCAACTTTATGCGCAATTCGCGTCGTTATGTTTTTTAGTTATACACTATACTGTATACTAAACGAAGTGACGCAAAATCACAACATTTTTTTCAGAACGGAAAAAACCAGACACGAGATAAAGCTTGATCAGGAAACTCCATCAATTTGCAAGCTATTAAGATATTATTTTCAGGCGAAACTAATGTAAATATGTAGCAGACGACCCATTTCTCTAATTGGGTCATATTTATTTGGTTGGATATGGACCAAAATAAATATAATATTGATACTGTTCTCATCGGAATATACAATCAGTGCATCAATTTACTAAGTATGTGGGTGTGTGGGTATTACCTATACATACTTACCTATACCTACCTCTGCCTACCCCTTCGGGGACCCTTGTGGGAAGTATGTAAAGAACTGGTAAAGGTAGGGTAAACATGGAAAATCATTCAACATAACATCGCAATTCTACGAAACGGTTCGTTTTGCATTTAAGTTATTATTATCAGAATTTAGCTGTTGGTGCTAAAACACACACCCTAAAATCAATACATAACGACATTGACGTAATTGGTATAGCAATACGTTGTCAAAAACGTCGAGGTTGGTTAAATGCGTCATACGTGGGTATTCATAGTAAATGATCAGGTGCGGTCCTAGACGATATTGATCATGATGTGACGCAGGAATAGTAGAAATAGTATGACGTACCTTACCTTGCCGGGAAGAAACTAGTTCTTGGCTTAATTCGATCTCGTATATAATGCTTTACAAAATTATCTCTAATAGCATAAGTCAAAAGTGGACTAATTGGATTATTTGGGCTAAATTCAACGAATGATTTGTTAAATTCCGGGCTACATACATTATCATATAATGTGATGTATACCTGTCCATAAATTTCAAGGAAAGTTACTGTTTGGTATGTTTTCAAGCCTTATTTTTTTTTTCTAGTTTGTGGCCAGAGTCCTTTTGTAACAAGTTTTTTATTTTTGTTTGTCATTAATTTGGGTATTTAATGTTAATATATTTTTTTCTTTCTTTTCTTATTCATATTTTGTAATCTTTTCTTTACATTTGTTTTAATTCAATTTTCTTTTATCTTTTTCTTTTACCTGTTTTCTTTTCTTTTACTTGAACATTTCTTAGTTCTAATTTATTTTTTACATTTTATACGTCTATTTTTACATTTACACAATAATATCTACAATAATTTTATACAAAATATACCAAGAATTTTAACATAATATATAATATATCCTCACGCCTTCCCACAAGGGTCCCCGAAGGGGTAGACATATATCTATATACAATATTATTTAAAACCCCAAATTTGACCCCAAGGTGAACATCCTTCTTCTTCCTCAAAGAGGGCTCCGGGCCCACGACCTTCCACTGCAGAGTTCTGCCTAGGCCCCGCAAATGGTGCTTCATAATGCATTATGCCGCTACCATTTACGGGTCCCGCTTCTGTCTGCAGTAGAAGGCGTTGCACCCTTACGCCCCCGAGCATCCCTCTATCTCCTCCACTCGTCCGGTTGGTGTCCGGTTCCCTTGATCTCCGCGGCACGACGGTTTTCTAAATTTTAAAGTGGGCCGATTTCACATGAAACCGACCCCAGCCAGCAGCATTGCGACGCTGGATAGCAATGGTGATCCTCTGAGCAAGATATGTTCCAGCCCGCCTGTCACGAGAGGTCTCGACTAGAGGGCGCGAGACCTCTTTAAAAAAAAGGGGAGCCTCAGGACCCCAAGGCCCCAGTTTCAACCGCAAATGCCGCAATTATGTAACCTGACACGAGACAGGCATACTTGCAGCGCTTGAGGCAGTCCTGCAGTGGCGCCGGCCGCCACCAATGTGTCAGGATGATGGGAAGGAGCCAGTGTATCGACACACGTAGCATCCCACACTAAGGGCCGACCCATCCTCCATGGCATCAGAGATATACCGTCCGGCCTCCGGCCATCGCCGCGAGCGAGACCGAGTGGTTCCAGCATAGAAGGCACACCGGAGCTGACCAGAGACCTTAATTTAAAATATATAGGTAGCACTCTCAAACAAGTAAAAATCGCAGAATTTGTAAGCACACCTATGTGGGATCTAAAATAAATGAAAAGACCTTTAAATGTCAAACTGTCAATCTTACAAAACTGAAAAGGTCAAAGCTCTTGAGCATCCTCAGACGCGGATGACTGATATAACTAATGACAAATCTATAAATTACCAGTCTGCAACGTATGTGAGCACATACGTTGCAGACCAGTGACGTACTGACGAACCTTCGTTTAATTTCACAGAGGTTTAAAATAACACGGTTTAATTACCACTTCGAGTTGGCGGAGTATCAAACGGGGGAGAACTGCTAAGATGACTTGGCATATCTCGTCCAGTAACACGATTTCCGGCAGATATGGGGTAATTAAATAAGGTTATTATTGATGGATTTCGTTCCATCAACATTATCGCTGAGGTATAGTGTTTTGTCGAAGAAAATGTAATGTTGCAAGCATACCGCTAAAACTCTTGCATCTTCTCTTGCTAGGTTAATAGAATTATAAAATGATTGAAAATTGTTAAAGAAATCGAATAACGAATATTCAGGCCATATACAAATCAGTGCTAATCAAATCAAACTAAAGCTGATTGAATAGTATATATATTCTACAGATAGAAACGATTGAAACGAAAGCAAATGTAGCCTTATCGGAAGACCAATGAACACTATATACATAGATATATGTACCTCCTATATATACCTAAGGCTACAGCTAAATAGAAGTAAGAGAAAGAAAACTACTCGGCATTATACAATATATAACTATTGCTCACAGCCACTCACAAGGGATTTCCCATAAATGATGCACGTCCATATAATACTGTGTTATGAAAATAAGTTTTAACCGAGTTTTTATGATCATTAGTCAATTAATTTATTAATGTTTTTATAAGGTACACCAACAATACACATATTAAACATTCAAATCATAAGAATAAAGTTAATGACAATGATACATAAAATATTTAATATATGTATATTATTTACGAGCAGATATTCGACGCGTTGGAGTATTTTCTAACAGTTCTTAGTGGGATATACATTATTTTTATCTACAGTTTACACTACCAGCGACATTAGATTTTTCCGTTTCAAGTAGACACCAAATATCCACTGCGCCGAATAGGGCAATTTTTCGTTAAATAGCTGTTTTGGCACACACTTATTTAAAGACAATGCTAGTAAAATAGATTATCGTTTTATTTTTTACTATTATCGTGATGTAGTCAATGTAAACTTTGTATCTCGAAACCACAGAAACAAACACGTGCGGTAGGTAAACGTGTAAGTGATTGATTTTATGGGTTTTAAAATAAAATCACTAGCTATTGGTCGTGCAAAAGTACACCTTAAATTCACCTCCATTTTATATTGTACGGTTTTACGGTATATATTGTAAATTTTATATTGAAAACGGGATAAATACAATGTGCAATGAATACTTTCAAGTCAATTTTCAACCAATACGTGGATAACGCATCGTTTACTGGTGTATCTAAATGTATGTGGCTAAGGATAAAAATATTTTACTGCTGACATAATAGGCAATTTCTACGCCTATCTTGTGTAATCTACCTTCAGTCTAAATAAAAAGACTGCAACCGAATTATTTTGAATTCAGTCTCGGTAACAAAACCGTTTCAGTGAGCATTATTCTCGAATTGACGGCATTTTAGACGCAATGCAGACGTCGATTCCGAATTGTTGAATCATTCCAATTGATTTGCGATGACAGGTAGTATCATTACTCTGTAAACTGTTCCTTTATTCTGGATAGTTTACAGATAATGGGAATACACAGAGGTTGAAATAGATATCTAAAAATACTTTATACCAACATACAGACTAATCTGTTCGACATTCGTTACATTTTACAAGAAATAGTTTTGAATAGCTTAGTGTGTAGCGATATTTGAGAATCTGCGGGTATTAGCATTATGCTGAAGAGAACGTCAAATTCTCCGATTAACTTGAAACCACTTGTATTTTGGTCGTTAATCATTAATATACCTAAAGCAACGTTAAATCCTGGAGATTTAAGTAGGAAGGATTAACAGAAAATCAAGTGTTTTAATGGTCTGCAATAAAAAAATCGATTAAAAAAATGCCTCAGACTGGTAAAATTTAGTTTAAATCAGTATTAGCCAAAGTTAATTTGTCTAAGTAATCAATTCGATGCGAAATGTCAAAAAAAAATGGATTACCGATTTCTTTGTGTTATGGCTAAAACTTGTCATACATCAGGCAGGACTACAATAGACTATCGTTCATTTATACATATTTACAAAAATCGTGTAGTTTTCGTTTCCGTTATTAATAAACATTATATAGTTATTTGGATAAGGCCTGTCAGACACACCCACGACCCCGTCGGCCTCTTTTGATACGAGCGTATAAAATTCGATGTACACCTACCTACTTTTATATGACTAAAATGTTTGTGATTTAAGTAGTGAACTTGAATACATTTAATTTAATAGAATCTCTCTATTTTGGGCCTGGAAATGGATTCTAATCAAAAACTAAGCAGGGCAAACTAAAAAAAAAAATGTTTCTGTGTTCAGATATGGGTTTATCGGTCTGGAACTGAACATATTAAATTGTCAGTCATCTTCTTTAACTCATGACGCTTTCGTATTTAAACCAGTACTGTAGCTTCTGTTGATACGCGAAGTAAACGAAACTGGACTATGTGACAGTGAATTAAGTATTATAATCCTTTGTTCAATAAACTTTGCAATATAATAAGAAGTAAAAACAATGTATGTATACTCATCGTTCGGAGCGATTTGCGATATCGTCGTATGGCGTACATCCAACATACGCAAACCGTATCTTTTTGAAGTTCACGTTTATTTTGGACTCCCACAATTTTCAATGATTTATTTTTATTTACACAAATATATAGTAAAAATACCACATCAATTAAGCCTATCCGAACGTTGATCCGTTTTTATGTTTGCTATATTTTATGCAAATTTTTACCTATGTACATAATGTACATGTAAATGTTAAACTACTTTAGAAAACGTGGAAGTCAGAGAAAGTAATGACAGGATGAGCCGTACGCCTACTATTATACGGAGATTCTACAACCAAGATGCTATGATGTCTATCATCGGCGTCCAGGTATCTGATGAAGGACATCGTATTTAGGAGTTCTAATGATATGGCCGAGATAATATGTAATATATATTACATGTTACTGATTGCTATATATCTACGTTTAACAGTCAGAGGAATACAATGTTTACCCAATGGGTGGTGTAAACCATAGACGAGAAACTTAATTGGGGCGCACGTGTATACCATTACATTAAAGGGCCCAAATAGCCCGATGCATTCAATACTGGGTTACCACTGACGTCAAAGTTGCCCTACTTCTATTGCCAGACTATTTTCGACGTTTTTTTTTTACAGTGAGTATTGGATGCATCTAAATTGGTAGAGTTGTGTAACTAAATGCTGAGTTAAATTTTCAATCATTAAAGAAGATTAAAAATGTAGCTGGTTATTTATTGCGGTATCATACTATGTACACCGATTTTGTAGCTTGCAACCCATTAGTTTTCCGTTACTCTAAAATTTTAACAGAATAAAAAACAAAGGCCGTGGTGGCCGAGTGGTTCGAGCAGTTGCCTGCGACGCAAAGGTCGCAAGTTCGAATCCCGACTGTACCAATGAGTTTTTCTGAACTTAAGTACAGTGATTAGTCACACCACGAGCTTTACGGTGAAAGGAAAACATCGTGAGGAAACCTGCATACGTCTGAGAAGAAATTCAAAGGCGTATGTATAGTCGTGCTTGAGTAACGGCGATGGACTCGCCATCTGTCACGTTGGCACCTAATATACCTCTGGCGGAAAGTGGGTATGTGGGTATTACCCATACACCTCTGCCTACCCCTTCGGGGACCCTTGTGGGAAGGCGTGAGGATATTTATTTATTTTATTTTTATAAAAAACAAAAGACTAAATTTCTTTCGTATTAAAATTTTGTCCACTTAATTTTGAAAATCGAACGACCATCCTACGCCTATTACTTTTCAAAGCGTCGTTAATCATTTAAAGTGCCGTCCAATCGGTAACAACTACTACTACTAATTCAGCGTTACACACAAACGACCCTTAAGTGACGCAAATTAACTAAAAGGTCATCATTGATTGACCTTTCTTTTGTATAGTGCCGCCTACCTGTGGTAGTAGCTATTTCCATCCGGCCCCCTATTTATAACCCCGACGCTGTGACGACAATCCTGACATTTGGGCCTGGCATGTGGCAATAGAATGAGTTATTGGTAGTTTTAATTATTATATTATGTAAGAGCTTGGTCGAGACAGTTGGACAGTTGTGTCAGGGTTCTTTCTAATTGTGTAAAAGTTTAACTGAATACAACACCAGCAGTTGTTTTGAAATTATTTGGTTGATATCCAACTATTTTGTTTGCTAGGTGGTAAACAACGTTTATTTAATAGGAAAATAAAGATGGCATTTTTTGTCAACAGAATTTGTGTGTATAAATAAAGCTTACTAATATCAGTATACCTACCCATATAAATAAACCCTACATGATATTATTTACTGTTATTAAGGTATAATAACATTCTATAATACATTATTACAGTCTAGAACCGCGCCACCCTGCAGGCGTGGGCTATTGAGTTATTACACCCTGTTTTCACCCAATGTGGTTGCATCGTAGTAACATTTTCGAAATTCGCTGAAACGTTGGTTTCCTTCGCTATAAAGCTCGCTTCAAACCCATCAAAACTGTTATATTTTTCAAAAGATGAATGCGAGACAGTTTGTTCCAAATGTGACCGTAAATAAGGCAAATTTAACGGAAGCACCGCTTTATTTTGAGTCATTGAACCCGACGACGCGACAGTAAGAACATACAAACAGGTGAACAAACTCACAGACACTCAACATCGATTACGGGAATGATATCGAGAATGTTTGACCGATTGGATTCAATCGAATATTTCATTCCATCACCTCTAGCCGCTGATGCTGTACCTTTGCTATTTACCACGGCTTTTCTACAGACTACGACATTCTTCTTACCAGTTCCTTCTGGAGATCAATCATATATTATGTAATTTTACTTCTTTTTTAGGTACTTGTGTATGATGCTATTCTTCTCTGAACTTACTTTATGTTTTTTCTTACTTTTATCATTTCTCATATCCCCATGCCTTCCCATTAGGGTCCCCGAAGGGGTAGGCAGAGCTGTATAGGTAGTATCTACACACCACTACATCCACTTTCCGCCAGACATATTTTAGGTGCGAACGTGACAGACGACGATTCCACCGCCGTTACTCAAGAACGACTATACATACGCTTTTGAATTGCTTCTCAGACGTATGGAGGTTTCCTCTCGATGTTATCCTCCACCGTAAAGCTCGTGGTGAGACTAATCACTGTACTTAAGTTCAGAAGAACTTATTGGTTCAGTCGAGATTCGAACTTGCGATCTTTGTGTCGCAGGGAACTTCCTGAACCACACGGCCGTGTCTAATATACAAATTATTCGGCATCTAGGTATTTTCTAACTCTTCAAACTCCATAAAATAGGGAATAGGAAAGTATTGTGAGTATGAATCTCACATAAAGAACAACGAGTAATGTAAGATACCTATTTACAAAGCTAAATGCCGCAAGCTTTCAAGTACAGCAAGTTTCAAGTAGGTGCCTACATCCGTGGTGCGCAATCGCCTTGAAATAGAAAACAATATATCATTACGGTCTATTTTGCAACTTGTATTTTATAATGGTGATTCATAGGAAATATTATCGTGGCTTATCATAGCACCTTCAAAAGCTGTGAGTCGATAAATCATAAAGATGTACACAAATGTAAATAGTGCTACAAATAAACCCAACGAAGCAGACGCGCAGTCTGAAGAGTTTTATAAAATGTATCTTATGATTTTATGAACGCAAATGTTTTACTAGCTAACCGCATGTCTTTATCCCTCAAATTGCTTCAAAGGAAACGAACCAGTAACACGTTAACGTAATGATAGGCAAATTCTTAGTAACGATTTTTGGAATACTTTAAAAAGTAAATTAGTTTTTGTAGAATTTAAGATTATATTTTAATGGGGTTTCACATTTTCGACACTTTAAAAAAACTAATAAAGAGATCGATGACTTTACGTTTTTGTTAATCGCAAATGACTTCTGCAAAGTAATTAGGAATTCTAAGCCTTATCGTAAAAATATAGAATGAGTACATTGGGTAAATGTATTTGAAAGATATTCCGTAGTTTATAACTGGAATGATAGCTTCCATTTGCAGCTAACCGTGTGCTAGATTTAGCTTTAATTTCTCTTCCTCGTTTAGGGCTCGGCTAGTATTTCCGTAAACAAGATTAATACTCATTAAGTTAAAATTGTCATGGTTTTTACTACGGGTAATGTCTTGCTTTTCACATATTTTCTAATTGATCCAATTTCATTTAGTAACTCTACTGTAACTCCATTCTTATTTTATTACATACCATTGTTTTAGAGGAGGTAGTTCTGTATATAAAAACATGTCGGTGGTTTTGGTTTATGATAACATAAACATAACATAGACACCTCTGGCGGAAAGTGGGTGTGTGGGTATTACCACTACACCTCTGCCTACCCCTTCGGGGACCCTTGTGGGAAGGCGTGAGGTTATATATATATATATATATATATAAACATAGACAACATCAAATATGTCGGGAGATTTCACCGCTCGAATGATATCAAGAAAATATTAGTACATTTATTTATGACCCATATTTTAAGAGCGAACGACTATTTTACGACAAATCGTCGAGTGGACCTCCATGAGGCTATGATGACACTACGTTTAAAATAAATAAGACGTCATGGTCACTTCGCAATTTCAACACTGCCCTGTTTATTTGAATTAATAACAACATAACTCTGGAAAGCATAGAACATATACAGAAAGACCTCGCTCCAACTAGCTAGAACGATTTAATGGATTAGGATTTTGTATAGGTGCTATGATATGCTTAAAGCAATGTTTTTTCGAATCAAAAAGTGTTTAATTGCCTGGATCTAATATATCATTCCCGAATCTTCAGAACCATTTTGCGATTTCGATGAAGAAGGAGAATTTCGAAGAAGGCAGTTATTCAATGTACCTAATAAGTCTATTGCTTGGCTACTACAGAAATACCATCATTTGCACATTTCAACTTGGCGACCTTTATTAACATGAGTATATGTCTCCGTATATTTTATAAAAAATTATAAAATCTGGTCTATTGTTAGTATCCAAACCACGCGATTCGACCGAAACGTTGGCAAATATTGTGATTTCTGGAATGTGCTCCATCTGGAACTAGTCTACACTAGTTCTACTGCATATGATAGTTATTATATACGTATATTTATGTAAGAAGCCATTAATTTTGGATGAAATAAAAATGTTTCTAATTACTATATTTTATTATCTATCCCAGGTTCGATATGAATAACCTGTTATTATGTTGACGAAACATGCCACTAGAGGTTGTATTAGTTCAAGTTCAAGGTGTGATTTATTGTTGGATCGCGTCGGAATGAGGACAGTCCTCATTTCACCATTTGACCTCTGCAATTACGAAATGCGTTGGCGCCGACTACTACACACAACATTTCAAACTAGTAGACGAACAACCTTTGACTAGATTTATATATTCTTTATTTATAACATAGCGGTTGAATAACATGACTTTGCAACAATTAAAAACATAAATAAGTGATAGGTGCGCCGTCGTCGGATTAAGAGTGTAACACAACCGTACAGACGTAAAAGCACGTAACAAAATCGGTTACTTCAATATTTCACGTCGCAATAATGGTAGTTTTCAAGTTGATAGAGTATACGAAATAGGACAAATACATGGGTGTCAATATTACTAGCGCTGATTTTGGTAATTCACTCATGTGACCATTTCCTACCATTTCTAAATACGACAACGTCAGCGAAGTCAAGCCCAACATTAAAATAATAATTCTAATATGGATTAAAATACAAAATGAGTATAAAATGCGTAAAACATTTAAATTTGATAAAAATGTACCCATGAAAGATCTATATTTTAGTCATCAGATCACACGTTGCTGGCACGAATGTCTGCTATCGTTTCAACTGCATATATACATGTCTAGGTATGACGTCTGTCCAATAATGTTTGAATCATTCACCATATCGGTTAGCAACCACGACGCCAAACTCGGCACGTGAAACTAAACGTGAACTCAAAATGTACATACATTTTGAGTTCACGTTTAGTTTCACGTTTCAGGGTACCCAGTCAAAACATACATCGTGCCAAGATATCCAAATCTCTCGAATGTTGGGTTTAATTGGTCAATTTTAACATTTAATTTGGAATAAGGTTTATAGTTTATCCTTTAGATAAAAACTCGTTAAAAATTTACGGCTGAACCGTCAACACAGTACGGCATAGTAAAATGCTTAGCGTGTCTGAGGTGATGACATGTGAGCCTAAAACATACACATACGCTTTCTTCATTGTTTCTTCTTAATTTATCATTATTTCTAATGGGATCTGAAACAATAACATTTCAAAAATGATACGGCTTAGTTTCTAATTAAAAGCGTTCACGTCCACTCGATTAACCGATACCGTTGCAAAATAATAATAATATGAAATGAGAAGAAGTATTAGAAATTTACAACAGTTCGATTATTCGAATCAGCTTGAGTGAACGGTTATCGGAAATGAGTTTCAGAAGATTGTTGCACGGTGGATTTTGCCATAAATGTTATTTCAATCAGAGATTGTACTTGATGAATTTATTCTCCTACATTTAATGTTGTATTTTGAACCACTTGAGTACACTGTACGTCACAGTCGTTGTCTGATGAAATTTAAGCCATTGTACTCGATACAGTCTCAATGACTTGTGTTTAGACAGCCAATATAAGCAGTAGTGAAGGTTAACTTAAAAAAAAAGTATCACATTTGCGAACCGCGCAGTGAAGTCTTGCTCATGAAACACTTTTGCTAATGCTTTTGCTAATATCTTTATGAAACCAAATTTGTCACTGGAATATAAGATCTATAAAGAAAACACTTTTTGTTTTGTTTTTTATTACACACTCAATGAAAAGAATCGCGAAAAAGCGAATAATATTATATAAAAATAAAATCCAACGTTTTTAGAAAGCATAATAATTTGCTAAGAGTTGCGTAACTGTTATAAATTTAACAAGAACATTTGGCAATAAGTCTAGTCGTTCAAAATCTGAATTTAGTGATAGCTTATCGTTTGAATTTCTTAGCACATTTTTATATTTATTTTTACGTGGCGTTCTTTATATTTATCGTTACGCGACCTTAGATCTAAGAATTGCACAGCTTCCTACTCAAGCTTGCGTGCACGCACGAATGGGGTTCATGCTAACAAAGATAATTTTCGCCTCGAATCTTGAGACCAGATTCATTCTCCCTCTCACAGAACCAAATGTCTGCGCAGGTATACGAACGATATTAGACGATCGTCTGGTCTGATGGTTAGAGCTCCTGACTGCGAAACTTAAAGTCGCTGGTTCGATTTCTGTGGGCAGATACATATTTGTGTGATAAACACGAGTTTTTTTACCTTAGTCTTTGATGTCCTATGAATTAATGTATATATCTATCAATACAAGTAAAATATATCGTTTTCTAGTTACCATAACACAAGCTATGCTTAATGTGGTCCCAAATTTGTGTGAAATTGTCCCAAGGTATACATTAAACAGGATACTCATTGTTGGCCACGCTAAATGAACACCTATTTAAGACCTTACTGTACAGCCCGTGTTGATAAGCCGTCTTTTCTTGATATTTGGGTCGCGTTTATCGCAAATCCAAGGCGCACCTTGTCATTATTCCGGATATCAACTCTCAGATTACGAGCGTCAACAATAAGGACCTCGTTCAAACCTATTATCTATTTTAGTACTTGGGCACTGCGAATTGGCACTTCCACTTTATTGCCAGTGTCTTGTGAGAATCTAGTTTAATTAGGATCTTCGCGATTTATGTTTCCACAGTTAGCCAACTGTCTTGGAGCAGTGGCGTTAGGCCCTACTTTTTATTTTCGTCTTATTGTTTATGTTTCATTAATTAATCAAAAAGTAGGTCTCATCACTTCCTCCAGCGATATGATATGGCTGTAGTTAAAGAAATGTTTTTGTATTGCTCAGATGTATATATCCAGAGCGGAGTGTATACGACTTCGGTTACCTTACAGTAAAGCCACTGTAAAATCTAGTTGATCTACACAATTATACGCCTTCTAACAAGTAGCTTATTAACTGCAGAAATATCGAAACAGTGTAGTTATTGTACATCAAAGTTTCCTGGTGTTAATGTAAACATGCCACTTACCGAACTGCAGTTAGGATCAAACATTACACCGGAGATTTGCAACTCGATTGCATTGTTGAGTTGGTAGACTGTAGTCATGTTGGCTAACTCCACATCCCAATCACGTTTGACGTAGGTTTGTCGAAAGTGGAAGGCTGACCCATTTCTTTGAGTTACCAGAAAACCGTGACGTCAATGTGATGTAAAATACCTTGCGATATGTTCTATAACAATCATAATCTTGCTCAATAAACATGATGTATGGGATTAAAAGAGAACAATAATTCTAAAATTAGGTTTAAGTATGTTAGTTGATTTATTGCAAGGGATTCACACCACATTGACCCTGAAATCTTTCGATACTGTTTATGCCTATATTATATTGTATTACTTGGTGCAGTACAGTGACGCAATCAAATCAAATCAAATCAAATAATTTAATTCAGACATGAGTCCATAGTGTTAGTATACAAGATAACTATTTTGATAATATTGCTAATATTATTCTAGAGTGCAAAAGTGATATATTTATGTATTATGTACATCTGTGTCTTAAGCGTTATTTAATCGTCATTACAATAGCTCTCAATGGTAACGTTTGACAGCGGAATGACCATAATATTAGTCAGTCATCATGAGAAACAAACTTACTGACATGCATTTTCTTAACTTGAGTGACTAATGTCTTCTTTGGCATCATTTCACTGCCATGCAAAACTGTCGGACCAAGATATTCCTGCTGCTGTAAAATAACTTAGTCACTGGACTTTCAATTGTATCCGCTTACAATACAGTTCTCTGTAATAAACTTTAACGGCAACAACAAGTCTTGTTGTGGCAAAATTTAGTCGCAGACTTTCAACGACACAGCTGTGTGAATGGAGTAGGAGTCCATAGTAATGTCTGGTTTGTTTGGCAAATATGCATTTGGCGCCTATTCAACTGGTTATTAGAGGTATTCTCATGCTGTTTAATTATAAACAATGTGTTTGTCCCGCTTGCCGCTCACGTGTATACTCGTACATGTTCGGCGCTTATCAGATCGTTGTTTGGGATACTCTTTAGCGAATTTCGCCGTTGAGAGCTTCCATTGCAAATCTAACGGTTTTTGTTGATTATATACGTATTTGTGTGTGGAGAAATGGACAAAATTTATTTTATTGGCAGATTTTTAACTGATATAAAACATGTCGTGTCATCCATGTGTTAAACCAGCTAATAATCCATCTCATGTTTTTTTTTTATTAGTACATATTCTTAAATTATTTTTAAATGTATTGCCTCACAAAATGCATTATGGTCATAGTATTCCACTTCTAAACGTTTTGTCATGAAGCTTCCATTTTTGTATTTATTAAGTGTTAGTAACATTTCATCATTTATACTATTCCTCTATTGGACACGTTCTTAATTTGGCTTATTTTATTTCATAATTATTTTATAGCTCGTTCAAATCGATTAAATAAAGTTATGATAAAATTCCGCGTTCAAACGAACGCGTTTGGGGTCAAGAATCGCGACTTACGCCCTTGAGTTTTTTTTATTAAAACCGTCGGCTTTTAGTCTCGAGGCTAGTCTATGCCGTGTTGCCATTTGTATGAATTATATATCACGTATTATATATTATTGAGAATTAGATGACAATGACGTCTTTCGAAGAGGAATGTGGAAGTTTCGTGGTAAATGTGGTTAAATAGCCCATGGGCTCAATAGGAGGTGAGCATAATTGGTGAATTAATAATGATAATATCCGTGTTTAAAGTTCACAAAAATGTTAATTTAAACGATCTTATACCTATTACTAAGAGGTATTATTATTTCCAGTTCACCGAAGTGATAAGTTGATGTTAAATGGTGTCAAGGAAAGGAAGATGAATATTTTTTAAATTTTGGTCTACTGGTGATGAACAAATGAAAACTTATTGACTAGCATTACCTTCTTTAATGTAAATGACCTAGTAGTATATAGAAATAACAATAGTTTTAAGATTACGAATCATAAAGATAGAGCGGAATGTCTGACAAAGCACATGACAGTTCCAAGCACGTGTTTGTCGTAAGTAACTAACTAGTTGGCCGATACGATTTTCGATTTATCTATCGCTGGCTTCTAGAACCAGGAACAGTTTGGTTTTTCCAACTGGTTTTTAGAACCCAGCCCAACCCCAGTCCACCCCCCATATTATTTATATAGTGATTGTATAATTGGCACATTGGCAAATGGTAGGAGTTCCGCTAGAGACGCTGACAAGGGCCTAGCTCTCATATTTATGATGATTCTTTAAGCTTAAGGCTACCTAGTATTGACGTCATAGAACATTTCATTCAGTCCGGATACAGTTCTTACAAAATCGCTTGGTACTGCACTATTAAGTACTCGTATCTTGGAAATATTCGCTATCAAAACTCTTTTGCCCTTATTTATTTTCCTTTATGCTTTCAAATTGCTTGATTTGTATGTCATTATAGCAATGGTCACTACCCGCATTACCTAGATTGCACTTATGTGGTAACTCCTAGGTTATTCATCTTTCTTCATGCTTCCGTTTTCCTTGCTTGCTTTAATAGTAATGTTTCTTTACTACTGTACTGTAATGTACTATTTAACTAACGTTTTTATAATTGCCTGCATTGCGATTGACCTCACTCTCACTTGATCGTAAGTCAAGATGAGGTCACTTTCCCATTAGTAGCCTATTCACTCTCTTCTCTTCTACCTATTTGGCACTGTTCTGATTAATCCGCAACTCGCTTCTATATAAAACTAGCCGGTGAATACGCTAAGGTTAATAACCTTTCCCCACGTGTTAAGCCGGGATCCCACCCTCGGTATCATTTTCCGGTCCCTTGGCTTCTATTTACCGTGTGTCGGAGTCTACTTACTTGTCCTTTGTAGATAGCTATATAAAGATTACTCGTTTTAATTTGTTTTCTAGATACATTTCTGTCGTTTGTCATTTTCCTTAACTGATTTTAGCTACTGTGTGTCTTGTTCTTCGATCATTTGGTTGAAATTGACTTTAAATCGAAGGACTCGTAATGCGCAGCTCTGAAGGAGTTTCATTCCGTGAACGCTCAGGCTGTGGAATGAGCTCCCGTTGAGATTTTCCCTAGATGATAGTAGATGATTATGCAGCATGGAGTTCTTTAATAAGAGTGTGAAAAGATTCCTGCAGGGTCGGCAGCGCGCGAGCGATAGCCCTGGAGCTGCAAGTGCGGTATATATGCGGTGATAACCGCTTACCATCATGCGGACCGCATGCTTATTTGCCACCCGTGTTGTATAAAAATATGTGAATATAGGTATAGACTACCATTACATCGATTTCTCTAATATGATTACATATTATATTCCGTATGTACCTAATGAAGTAAACTTCAAAGAATGTAATATGAAATAAATTAATAAGTATGTACTAAAAGATATTCCGAGTAATCAATGGTAAAATGTTTTTTTTCTTATCTCATACATAAGCTGGGCGAAAGGAAAGGTTCAGTTTTGTGGAAAATAAAAAGTGCATGACCTAAATTATGTTTCCGAGAACGGTAGGGCTTGGTACATTCGACATCGTCGTTGAGTAAGCGCGCGAAATTTGATTTACTGACCATATTCTAGGGAATTAATAAAAATACACTTCTCCTGCTCCAGAATAGCCGTCCATACGTAAAAACATTTTTAAAATTGGTTTTAACTAGTTTCTTTGTTAACCAGTTACAATTTAACTCATAAACAATCGAATCGATTTTCTCAATATATAATATTAGTGGTAATAACCAACAATATTTGGGGGGATAGCAAATGCGTAGGAAAAATCCACAGAGGCTAAGTGTAGACTCCATGTGGAAAAGCTGTACTTGCGTGGAAGGGTGATCTTTCGTCCCCATCCAATGAAAGGACGGCAACCGCGCGAGAGGTTTTTTGCAAACGTCCGTAGTGGCGACCACTTTCAATCACGTTAGCCGTATTTCACCTGTCAAAATGTAATAATGTAATGTAATCCATTTGTACCATATATTGTAACTTGATGCACATTTAAACTTCATACCTACATACATGTCATCACACCCAGTCCCGGGGTAGGCAGAGAGAGATAGTAAATAAAAATTCTACTGCCTCTTTTTCCACCGTTAGGTTTCGTTTGAACTGTGACATTTTGTGACGCCGTGCTCACTTAACACAAATGTCCTCCTCGAGCCCGCTAGCCACGTATATAAATACTTTAGTTTATATGCATATACTGAGCCACAGTGTTGACACATATATGTATGTATGTATGCGGCCGTGTAAACGGTACATTCGCCAGCAAAGGCCAAGAACAAAGCATGATTATATTACCCTTGCAATATTTAAAGAGCTATGAGACGGAGTCGACAATAAGTTAAGACGTTTTGCTCTGAAAATATATTATTAGCATCAACTTGTTTTCGAAGTGTTTTATGAGAAGATTCTTTGTACTTAAACGTTAAGCAGAACAAAAAGCAAAGCATCTTTCCTTGCGGTAGGCTGAATGATAAGCGGTTAGGAGTAATAGAAACATCTCAAAAAAACCGTTTATCGTTTATTTATCGTTTTTTATAACAGAAATATAACAGAAGAAGAATTTGAGGATATTTTTATATAACCTTAAATGTGTCGTTGAACAATTCCACACAAATTTACCAAGATATAGGTAGTCATCAGCGGGAACAGAAGCCGCGACCTCAAGTTTCACAGGAGACCACAAGGACGTCAAAACGCAGTTTTTGTTTTATTATAATGTACATACATATCTACATACAATATACAATTGTTACTAATCAACTATTCGTTAAGGTGGCTAACTATATTGTATGAATTCCTTTTAGTTGCGTATAGAAAATTACATGCCGTTCATTGCCACAGCGACGGGAGTCCATCGCACTTTTGTCTTTGCAGTTGAAAGTTTTTTGCACTTTATTGCAATCCAACCAGTGCCGGCTACGTTAAGTATTCTTGGTAAAGCACTTGGCGGCGTTGTTAAGTGAACGGGCAAAATTTAAATTTCGATAATTATGTACACAAGTGTGAATATGTACTCGCATTGTTCCAAAACCCACTTGTTCTTTCCAAATACGTATAATCTTCCATGTACTCTCAGTTGCCATGTAAAATTGCCGAAACGTGAAAAATATATTTAATAGAATATTAATTCAAATTTCTATGGCATTATGGTAATATTTATATTATGGTATTATTAGGGTTATATTGATGAGTCATATTTCATTAATTCATTAAGCCGTCAACAGGTGTGGCAATATGTATGGAATTTGGGTTTGGGGGAACACATAAGGTATGTTTTATAACATTTTACGCGTGTGAAACCGCGGGGTATATTGGCATAACCCAAATAATAAAATCTCCGCAATAACAATTTATTGGACCTGGATTTCTATCAAATATATCAATATATAATTAATAGAAATCCAGGTCAGTATTTATAATACAAAGATTATTGCATCACCCACTTCCCTACTAACTGTAATGAGACGCCCTGCGCACAACGTCCTTTGGTTTTTTCCTTTGGAATCTAATGATAAAAATAGATAAAAGAAACCTCATACCCACGAGATTATATTGATAAAAGCGAGTGACAATCACGGGGCTAGCATATGACTCGGAAAAATACTCGGGACAAGTGGAATCGTAAATCACGAATGAGGCTTCCGTATTGAACGAGGATGTTTCTCCGTTTGAATAATGAATACCTACCTGTTAAGTCTATTTAGCATATTCGTGTCCAACTTATAAATTGGATGGGAAGTGTTTTGCAAAGCTACATAAGGATTACTCGGTGTCTTGATTAACCATACATATAATCATACCTTCAACACTTTCATAGAGGTATTAAACAGAGCAAAGATATATGAGTTATAAAGTCAATGTGACAATAGCGAGTCTCAGAACACTTCGTCCCTGTATTTCTTTTGAAACGTATCATCCAGCATACGTTTCAGAAGAAATACACGATATTTACCTCTTAAACTAGTGGTGTGATATAATACAGTAGTAAACAAAGAAAAGAAACAAGAAGAAATAACGTTTTTATTTATATATATATATATATATATATATATATATTATAAGAAATAACGTTCTGATGTCTACTGGAGCTGAAGGGCTGGCTACGGCTCGTGTTACCGTAAAACCTTTATTATTGAAGCTTAATCTTGTACACCTAACACAATTACGCGTTACTTTACTATGAAGAAATAAACTCACCATTCTAGGTAGGTACACTAACCAAGGTAGACTTATAATTGTACGATGCGATAACGATGACTGCGGCGCTTACGCAGTCCCGTTTGTTAATAAATACTTACAGTTGCCCGCTACTTCGTCCATTGAAAATACGGTTTTATCTTAATTTATACCTAGTGTCTGCAACTTCTTTACTGTGAATTATGTAGTGTACCTATCTAATTTATTTACAATTACAACAATTAAAAATATTTACAAAGAACAGTTGAATATGAAGGTATGTAATAAGTTACATGGTGAGAAATGTTAAGTATTGTTACTATTTCTTTTACTTCCTTCTCTGTATATCGTCCCCAATAAAGGTTTATTTCACCACAAAAGCCCTCCAAGGTTCCATCATTAATTCAGCGTTTTACCGCGTGCAAAATTTAGTCAACAGACATACAGACACTTTTGTATTAACAATGTTAGTCTGAAATTAGACCTACACAGTTTCTCTACCGAGACGGTTTGTTTGCCTGCATGTCATGTTTGATTGTACCGCATCATACCGACATATTTATATACAAAACAGAACATCTCAAGGCCCAGATATAATATTGTAGTTAGGCTTCTGCTGCTGTTTTTGTTCTGTGTATTTTCAATTAACGAACGTCAAATGTCAATTTGTGTTCTAAAATAGTGTTAAGATTTTTATTCACATAATTTACCCACAATTTTGCATTTATTTATACGTAGCGGAACCCTAAAACCTTTTGTAAACAGTAGGTAGGGTGTGAAATGATTTCGCAGGCAATACGAGTTAGTTACTAGTGTTGCAAGGCGGAAATAACCGGTTACCATGACGCTATAAATTGTTTGCTGCCTTTGCAGTATAAAATAATTTTAAATCTTAACAAGGGACCCTGAAGTCGCCCTCTTCAGACATGACACTCTCAGACAGAACATGACAGACGGTGAATCCATCGGCTTCTCTCAAGCACGATTTTACAAACGTCTTTGAATTTCTTCACAAACGTATGCAGGTTTCCTCTTGACCTTTGTAAAGCTTATGTTGTCATTAATAATTGTATTTAAGTTAGGAAAAAATCTCTACACATTACTCATTAAATACTCATTAGTACAGTCGAGGTCAAAGTTGCATTCTTAGCGTTGCAGACATGTAATAAAACTACTCTTCAACCACGGCTAAAATGATTCAAGAAGACCGTAATGCAAAGTGTCATAAATACATTAGCTAAAAAGTGTTTGTACTCGTTACCTAATGTCAAAACATTGGCTTTGCCAAATGCAAACAAAACAGACGTTTAGTCACGCCGCGTACCTTACAGAACAGGCAGTGGGAGTAGTGTGCAAGGTTTATCTAGACTTACTAAGAGTTAAAAACTTATTTAAATATATTATGATTTAGAAGTAGACCTGCGACGCAAAGGTCGCAAGTTCGAATCCCGACTGTACCAATGAGTTTTTCTGAACTTAAGTACAGTGATTAGTCACACCACGAGCTTTACGTTGAAGGAAAACATTGGGAGGAAACCTGCATACGTCTGAGAAGAAATTCAAAGGCGTATGTATAGTCGTGCTGTAGTAACGGCGATGGACTCGCCATCTGTCACGTTGGCACCTAATATACCTCTGTCGGAAAGCGGGTGTGTGGGTATTACCTAAACACCTCTGCCAACAATCGGTCAAAGCAAAAATCGGTTTTCTAGATAAAAATCGAGAAGGTTTTTGTGACTGCGTTTTATTGCAAACGGTAACGTGAAAGAACCGATAATAATATTTTGTTATCGACCGGGGGAAACGGTTTCTAATCCGACCCAGTTCTGGCTGCGTCGCAAAATGTACCGACTCACTGTGAACTTATTTTATATTGACACAGATCTACGCAATTTAACGTGAATCGCTTACTTACACTTACACGTTTAAAATAAATAAATAGATAAAATGTATCTACTATATACGCTATATAAAGAATGCAACGCACAAGTGATGCCCCTGGTATTCCAAGCGTCCATAGGCGGTGGTAACCACTTACCATCAGTCGGGCCGCATGCTTGTTTGCTATCCTAGTGGTATAAAAAATATATATCTACTTATTTATTAAATTAGATATATGCATATAATTTCACGCCGAGTCCCTAATGGAGTAGGCAGAGAGGGCAGAGCGCCAGCTTCCAATAGACTTGTATTGGTCTTTCATACATGCTCGCCGGTTTCTAGTTTACTCTTGACATTCCCGTCCTTGGGTATCCGATCGATTTGATCTAGGTAGTTGGAACGTGGTCTTCCTCTGCCTCTTCTTGCAAACAGTGTCGCTTTGTATATCTGTCTGTCGAATATTTCATCAATCTTTCTTCACTCATACTTTCTATATGTCAATGAACGTAACATAGTTAGCGTATTTTTTTTTGTCAGAAATTAAACATGTCCTATATCTTTATTGCTAAAACCTCAATCTCTGTGCCAAATTTCATCCAATCGGATTATAAATTATACAAAGAATTGAAACTTCTTCGAGATCAATATCTTATCTGAAAAGATAGTAGCTTGTATCCTTTGAATTGTAGCATATATCACATCATCACACAGCGTTGTCTCTAATCTTTTAAGATAACTGCTGATGCCTTATCCCTCACTTTGATTATTATTAATAGTTATCTGTTTGCTTGTTCCACTATTTTACTAGGTAAGCCCTAGTCCTACTACTGTTAACTTTTAAAATCGTATCCATATAAACATTACGTTATGAACCGGGTCAAATCGATTTAGCACTCGAAATCGCCGTGCAAATGTGAAGAGACCGATGTAGGAATATGTGGTTGGAACGACATTACTCTCTCTGCCCAACCCGAGAGCGTCTTGGCGTTACAATATGTTTGTGTGTGTATTTTGTAGCTGGATTTATCCACAACCTCTATTTGAATTCAGCTTATACGATATTATCTAATAATCTCTTTAGCACTTTGTTTAAACATCTTTTTTTTTCTTAAATAAATGAATGTTAATGTCAAATAAATGTTAGCATGATGATGATTGCTCTAAATATTTCCCCAAATCGGAAGCCCGCAGTAGCGTGTCAAGAAGACTAGCATCGTGTCATGCTAGATGGTAAGGCTGATTCTCTGAGCCTTTTTGACATGAGAAAGAGCGCATCTATTTGGTTTCAATCAAATCAAGACAAAGTTAAAAGACGTACAGATAAGGAGTAATTCAAACATTATTAGTGCCATATATTGCTGGAGAGACAACCAACGTTGGGTAAGCAAAGCGTATTTTGTGTATATTATTATTAGTATTATTATTATTATTATTTATAAGTCCAGGTTTCTTATTCGGGAATTTAAGTGGTCGGTCCATTTGTCTGTTACTTTCCGAAACCGTGTAACCTCAAAATGTAAACTTAGAAATCTACGATTTAGTTTAATAGCGCAGATCCTGTTCCCAAATTCGACCGCAGGCGAGAGCGTGGGTGCCCCTAGTATTATATAATTCTGAACAAAAAATACTCAGTCGGGTGTCTAAGAGCATAGAAACACTGCTTTGAAGTTCGCAATCAAAATGCCAAGTACTTTTAGGACATAATAATTAACAGTTTGTTCAACTTTTAAGTATAGTAGTGAGCAATCTTTTGTTTGATTGTAATTGCGTCATATATTTGAACGAATGCATCTGAATTAACAAGTTGAAACAATAAGGTTCATTACATTCAATCTGTTACATACTACTAATGAAACAAACCATATGTATCAATTGTGGGCGATTTACTCAGTAGAAAAGACTAGGGAATATTCAATATTGATTTGTAATATTACACTGGTAGGCTGAGGACGAGAAATCCATTCTCTCTGAATAAATTGTCTAATAAAATAAATAAAAAATGTATAATATTTACCCATTACCATCGACATATCGACATTCGCAGTTACATGTTACTAACACAAATTATCTCAGCAATTAGATTGATTCTTCGAAGTGGATTAATTTTAGCATTTTAAGACTGTTCTTAATTGACGTACAGACATTCTAAAGTCCTATTCTGGATCTACCTATCAGACTCTTATTGCGATGTGATTCTTAGAGTGATATCATTTAAATATATAGTTTTACCTAGCTGATCAGTTGTCGTCTGTCTGGCCTAGTTATTAGAGCTCGTGCGAAACTTGACGTCGCAAGTTCGATTCCCGCTGTGGGCACATATTTGTGTGATGAATACGAGTATTTATAGTCTTGGATATCCTATGTATTTATTTTGTTTATCTATCTATATAAGTAAATATATCGTTGTCTCGTTACCAAAACACAAGCTTTGCTTAGTTTGGGCCTATGTCAATTTGTGTGGAATTGACCCACGGTATAGTCACATGATTGTAATATTAGTAGGATTCACAAGCAGTACTTATGACTGACTGATAAGCATCGTATATCATACCTACCAAATTCGTTTAAACTTCCGTTGGGTCTAGATTCTACAAGAAAAGATTTCAGTGATTCCTTATCTCAAAGCATATAAATATTTGACATACATATTCCATTATATACATATATGCTTTGGTCATTTAATTATAATCCCAATATTATTAAATGAAGGATTATTGCCAAGACACCAACTTGTTTAAAACGAACCTGTTTTTTTTACACACAACCACAACCTCTTTCGTTTTAAATACAATAATCGATCTATTCACCCATTCCTGTACATAGAAAACATTTTAACAAATTTCAATTGATATGAAAACTGATATTTCTAAATCATTTGAAGCAAATCTTTCGGGTTGACTTACTATCACTACCTGCTAAGAAATGAACATCTGCTTGGTGACAAGACAAGCCGAGGGTTTCAGGTAGCAACCCGTCTCGAAACTCGAGATTCAATGGTTTGATACCAGTCTGGAGTCCGCGCTATAGAGGTGAATAATTTAAATTTGCACTGTCGTATTATAGCGATGGGGCTATATTAAACACTGTTTGTGACCCGCAGCTCCACCCGGGTTCGCACTCCTCATTATTTCATTGGCAGATTTTTTATAAAGGAATTCATTTCCTATGGCGTTAATCCAGCTAAAAATCTATCTCCTAAATTCATCCCTAATTTTAACCAATCTCGTTCTGCCGTTCTGGCGTGAGTGAGTAATAAGCAAGCTCTCAAATTTTCGCATATATAACATCAGGATGAAACGTACATTCATTTGTATGGCTTTATTTGTATTTAGTCAATTACAATTTCAAGGGTAGGCTCGAAACCGGCGAGCATGTTTGAGACTGATGAATGTTAGTTAAAGCGAAAGAAAGGTCTCTCCCATGTCCAGGCATTAGAAAAAAAATATATACCTACATAGTTATATGTATATAAATTTTTTTGGAACCGAGTTTTTATTACTAACTGAAGCTACGTGCTGTTATCACGGCTATTTCTTGTCCTTGAGGGCTCAATCAATTCAATCTATATCTACGTTGTAATATTGTATATGCCTAATGATTTGAAAAGAGTAACCATGGAGTTTCTTGCCGGTTCTTCTCCATGGAAGCGACCAACCCGAACCGTGCTATGTGAAATAAAAAGATTTTGATTAGATTGATTTGATTTGATATATATATATATATATGCTTTTCACATTTTCTTTATACACACATGTATAGTTACTTTAATAATCTCTCATAGCGGTTACAAATACTTAGCCGAATAATCACGAAACCGAAGGCCTCGAACCAGGTTTCGTCATTATTCGGCTAAGTAAGACTTCTTAAGAGCTAGCACGGTGTTTTTTTTGGTAAGGTAATAAGATCGCATTATCAGTGCAAAACAGAATAGCCAGTGCCTAGACAGTAAAATTATATAAATTCACTTTCTTATCGCAATCACAAGGCCTCCGACGATTGACGTAATTCAGTGTTTTGGTTTAGCGATTATATGCAAACTCAATGCTATCTCTAGTTATGTGTACAGTAACATAACACAGTAATCTGGCTACTTAAAGCACTGCAGCATTGCTCTCTTTTTTGTACAAAACCAAATTTGTAGCATAGTAGTCAAATTAAACGTTTCAGTTGAAATATACACCGATGGCAGTAGGTACCATATACACACACATACAAAATATTCACACGCACACATACAATATACAGTTCTTGTAATTGTTAGCGCGCGTGTGGCCACCAAAGATTTTGCCATAGATAAGTTATTGTGAAATGAAACCACAACACGCGATAGCTAGCTACCTATACCTATAAGTATAGGTATAGGTAGGTATAATATGAATAAATGTCTGTTCTTGGCGTGCAAAAGTCACAACGAGCTTTTTTATCTGTGAAGGTTAACTGAGGTTAACTAAAAAGGAGAACTGGAATACATTAAAAAAATTCAAAGATCAATGTAAAGACTTGCTAAAAAATAGCTTGTTGGCACCTAAAAATATTTTCATTAAAACGAGGAGGCTGTTACCCTCCTCCCTTTGGGAAAACTTGAGGGAAAGTGAGCACATACATACATACATACATACATTCATATTAATTATATTTGTGTTAGTATAACTCCAAAATCAAGGTCTATAAATAGTCATCGCATCTTAATTATTCCTCTCTAAGGCAGACATCTATAGATAACGTTAACTCGGAACAAATTGAATATGCTTAATAATCCACAGACAATGATTTAGCTGCATATGGAAACTACTTTCTACTTAACTTTCACGTGCAAGTGTGCTAAAATATAACCGCAACCCGCGAACCGTTTGTTTGTTAGTTAACGGTTAGGCACAATTGACTCTATGACCTGCCTGTCGACTAATTTATATTCTTTGGCCACATGACCGAATCACGTGTTGCTGAGGCGTATCACTCACGAGACGCGTGCCGCACGACGACTGCAAAAAAAGAACGTATATATCTAGCATTAGCGCAACATCAGTGAAAGTTATTTCGATGTCACTAAAGTTATTGATCGGTCACTCAAGGATGGGGTCGACAGAGTACTCGACACGGACGAACATGTAGGAAGATACTGATGAATATGAATGAAGCGAAAGGAGTCTGTAGATTAAAGAGAACTGGTGCTCTACTCCCTGCCTACTCCGTGAGTGACTCGGCATAATGATGTGCATGTATGTATTTCATTGACAAGCAATGGCGATTGCCGATTAACGTGCCTATTAATTAGTGTAAAGCCTTCAGATGTTAGTCATTCAGTAAACTCAACCTATTGTGATGAAAATTATTCCATATCCAAATTTCCGCTTGGGATCATTTCCCCACATGATATGTGACCCCTATCCTACGCATGTATCGTTTTATATAAAATATATATATATACATATATAAATATATATATGCGTAGGATAGGCCTACATTTGAGACTACACTATGACTTCTCTCATATCATAAACAAAGTCAAACAAACCCATGTGTCTGACTGGCTGAACACAGCACACTCAAAAGATTACGGATTTTATTGCAGTATAATTTGTTTTAAATACATATATATGTTCTAAATCACACCCGTGTGAGTTCTGTCGGGTCTCTAGTTGATTGAATTAGTTTTAATGTAGGCGTATTTATAATCATAAATACGCCCACATTTTTTATATATAAATATATGTACAAATGAAAACAGTACAAGTAGATACGGAAGTGGGCCGATGTACCCAATAGATAGTACCTTTATTAAGTTCCAATTCTTTAGCAGGTTTCTAGGCTTTCCTTCATTGACCAGGTTCTTACATCCATCAAGTTGATTAATACTCATGAGATAACGCAGTCACCTACTAGATCAATCAACTTATAAACAAGACATTCTTATCGCTGATTCATACGCAAACGTAAAGCTTACCTAATAACTCTTCCTCGTCTATTCATGTGACGTATAAATCAACGGCATACCGTATAAAGTATCAAAATACGTAATATATCAATTTAGTATTATCATTCTCTCTCAGAAAAAAGTGTACGGAAGAATGGCCTTGAATGATGGTGATTCTACCTTACATATTCTTTTTGAGCATGTATTAAGGAATAACAAAAATCTTTCGAAGCCGGCGTACGTTATTAAGATGTGGTTTAATTTAAGATCTAGTTTAGATTGCAATAGTGGTATATTCCTTCTCGCTACCGTGTAAGAGACTGAGTTGATTTAATTATCAAATCAAATTAAATAATTTATATCGTGAACATAGAAAATAAGATGGTATTAATATACAGTATACAGGTATAGGTGCTATGTTCCGCCGCTAAGCATTCAAAATATTTAAAATTTGATAAAATTATGACAGCTTAACTGCAGTCTTTGTTTTATCGATTAATGTATTAATGCTACATAGATATATTATTGGACTTTCTTAACTTAACTGTATTTAAACAAATAATGTGTTTTATTCCAGAATCAAAAAAGTATCAATGAAATATTTTTTTACGCGAATGAAACAATACAGCCAGCCAGTCCTTTATATGTAAGTCCAAAGCAAGATGTGCTTTTCTTTCTAAACACAGGTATAACCACTAGCTTCGAATTATTTTATTGCGATTGTAGATGCTGCTGATGTTGTAGATATAAGTTTGCTATGATACAGTGTTTATTAAGTTCATTAACTGATAACTATGGAAAAATCGAGCAGTGTACAGTGTGAGTCATGCTGAGTAATCGGTTACTCCCTTAATTGCATGATTGTCACCCACCTTACCTTTTCCATAGAATAATTAAATCCTTAAATGGAATAAAAAGCTGATTTTTACAAACTCCCATTACCTTTTAGATACATTGAGGCAACTCCACACAAATTGCGAGTTCCAAATAAGGCAAAGCTTTCACAGTGGTTACTTGTATATACATACTTATATATATATTGATATACTCATAAATATATTGGATATTCAAGACTGTCAGCAGTAGACTAAGGTATACGGTATGTATATATAAGGTATACGGTATGTATATATAAGGTGCAGAATGAGGTACGTGCTCATCACACGAATAGCAGCCTTCAGCGGTAATCGAACCCTTGACCTCAACCTTTGCCAACCTCATTATAAAATCGTGTATAACAATGATTAATCATGGTATGTATGAACTGTTTCCAAAATAGGTCCTTCAATTTATGAATATAATGAAACATTATTATATCCTCACGCCTTCCCACAAGGGTCCCCGAAGGGGAGGCAGAGGTGTATAGGTAATACACATACCCACTTTCCGCCAGAGGTATATTAGGTGCCAACGTGACAGATGGCGAGTCCATCGCCGTTACTCCAGCACGACTATACATACGCCTTTGAACTTGAATAATGAAACATGATGTGATATTACCATCATTATTCAAGAGTGCGAAGAGTGGAGCTATTCACAGCATAAGTATCTGTATTTAGTTATGATTGTGACGGTAAGGTGCTTTAAAAATGTTGTTCTGCTTAGCTCTGGAGACATTGGTTTCTACATGAAAAGCCAACCTAAGAACGAGGTGTAATGAAAGCTACCTCAAATAGTTAGTTCTCAATTTTGTTTCTAAAGTAATTGCACCTTGGTCTAGTATCAAGGGCCTTTTATCTGATAAAGTTATTCAAGAACATTCAATGGATAATTACTGTTTATTAATAGAACCTTACTGATAGATACCACTTTAGTTCACGTGTATCAATCGATAATAACGAAATATCGATAGATCGCAAATAAGTACTTGGATGAAATGAAGACGAAGTGTCAGTCATGTCAAAAGTAAAACGAAGAATAACGATTCTTATGTATGTGTGTGTGTGTGTGTGTGTGTGTGTGTGTGTGTGTGTGTGTGTGTGTGTGTGTGTGTTTCGTCATATTCAGAAATTAAAATAATCAAGAATTTACCTTATTCTGTACTATAAACGTACTTTATTTTGAATTCGGTTACAACATTTACGAATATGTGGGAAAATGATTTTTTATTCTGTATAAAATTTACTTACTTACTGTATTGTTTATTAAATTTTACGGTTATATTATCCTATTTTGAATATAATATAATATAATAAAGAATATAATACTATGATCTTAGCTATATATTAACCGCTTCAAGATAATTTTATGAGAGATATGATAGTGAAATTAGTATGAAGTCATCACAGTAATTTAATCGCTGCATTTGTCACGTGATTATTATAGATTTTATCATTATAAAAGCGTGATTATCATACTACCGTGTACATTTACCGATCTTCTTGCTTCCTTTAGAAAATATAGAATTCAGTCCCTACTAGATCGCCACGTGATCTGAGCCATGGGCTAAAATCGTAAATCACTAAGCCGAGGACCCAAAGTGTCTGTCTGAATGCTTTTTTTGCTTTCGCCATTTTGTTCGGTTAACTAGCAAAAGTCCCCGGAATCAACGCTACGAGAGAAACGACGAAACAAAAAAACATATTTAATATCAGAAGTAAGCTAGTTTGTTATCAGTTACGGTACAGTTGGGATTTAATATGTCGTGCGATCACCCTAACGTGTACTGCGCAAAAAAGTTTTATTAACCTTTCAGCTACGCAGCAAGGCTTTTTATCGCTAGATTATTACGAAACCTTTACACGTTGCAAATATGAATTTAATTAATAATACAATATGTTTATCACGCGCAGCTTTCATGCTAGGTATTGCTAAAGTGTGGGCGCAAAGTTAGCTTTGCCTTCGGAATCGCCTTCCAAGCAATGTTGGGGTAAAATATACGGAGTATTTTACAGATAAGTCACAGGTTAGTGCTGTCATTAAGTAAAATGTACCTGCTTTTAATGACATATCGTTGACAATTATATCTCATATCCGGTATGTAATTATATACTTTCATTCCTAGATTTGACTTAAGGTACAAGCAACAAATTAGAAAACCACTGTATGTAGGGAGGAAGAATATGGATCTGAAGCACATGTCTGTATTCAAAGTCGCGTGTATAACAGTGCACAAAGAGGCGGCAGCCGAATCTCCATCTGTCACATTGATAACGAAATATATCTACGAGTAAGGAGACAAGGGGGTACGGTGGGGAGTGTATAAATATACAGATCTTCGTATCGAAGACGTTACAGCAAACTTTTACTTTACTGACTACATTAGTTGGGATAGTGAAGAATGTACGTCATGTTTTAATAACTAATGCATACTTATCTTAGTGCAGCGAGTAGGCGACTCACCTTGGCACACTTATGGCTAATTTCACAGCTGTTCCTTTCCGTAGGTATACGTTTGTACAATTTAATGCCATCATTTACAGGGTCGTGATGGGTTTTCTATTGCTAATCAACGTTTAGTATTGGGTGGAAATTAAGGCGTATGTTACATATATACGCCTAAATTTACTAATTAATTTAGGAAAAGGTGCGGGAAATTGCAGTAAAAAGGCAAAATAGTTGGATGAGATTAATGCAGAAGTTGCAAAATAAGTGTGTATCTAAGCCTAGAAATAACTAACGCTTTCCGCGTATATATATTCAGAGGATATAGGGATATTCAGAGTCGAACGTCAGTCCTCTTTAGTCTTTCTTGCCGGTTAAGAGTAATCTTGAGTTAAATAAAATCCATGTGTTTTTAATTTCGGCGCGTGAAAACGATACTAGATCCATAATATCACGCATAAGCTTGTACAACAGAGGTTAGATTATTTAAATTAGTCTTTTAAAATATATTTAAATTATTTATCCAAGACTAAAATAATTGCTTGCACACAAGGCTTTTTTGTTCAACACTTGTATTATCGTTAAATGTTATTCTGTTTGCAGGCAGTCGCGAATCGAAGTGTGATAGTTCAAGAACAGTCTAAAAATATTGTTAAAATGTCAACATGAACATTAAGTTGGTTTTTGCACTAGTTCTTATTACATTCTACAAGGCTTTACCGGCATGTGGGGTACTGGTGATCACACACCTTTATGTTGTATTACAAACGTAGTGATGTTTTAAAAAATACTAAATTCACATGCGGAGTCGAGATCTCAGGTTAAAGCCCAGGTTTTTATGCGAATCTAGCGCGTAATACCATAGAGCTTAATGATGATGAACAACACCGTAAGGGAATCTTCATACGTCTGATGATAAATGTACCCGTAATCTAACGTAAATGTAAACTTTACCTCGTGGCACCCAGAAGCAGTGCCATTTAGCTGCGACCTTCTATAAGGTGGACGAATCATCCCAGTCAGGAAATTCATATTTTAAACTGCCACAATCGAGCCGTTTTTCAATATGTGTCAGATATTTTAGAAGCAAATTCACGCTTGAATGTAATTTCATACAATCTCACAATTCTATTAAGATATTGATGCAACAACTCAAGCAACGTCGATAATATAATTTAATTACAAATTGCTTTATGTCATTCATACAACTCGAATGCAATCATTATTTTAATTTATATGTCCGATACATTTGATATCAAACTGACCTTTTGCATAATCAAGACTATTTATTATATTAGGTGAATGGCGGGTTGTTATAGTTTAAATACTAAAACACGAACAGGAGCCGTACTAAGACCGGTTGCCGCCATCATTATTAAAAAAAGCGAAAAAAAGATATGTATACCACAAGAGTGGCAACCAAGCATATGGCCCACCTGATGGGAAGCCGTTACTGTAGCGTATTTACGCTCACGATACCGAAATATCACTTGTGCATTGCCACTTTGTGTTCGGAGAGCTCCAAATTCGAACGGGAAACCCGTTAGCGGGAAGCAGTAGTGTTTGCGTTGAAATGGAATAAATATCTTCGGAAACTTTCGCATTTATAGCATTAGAAGGATAGATTGCAATAGCACAGCCCAGTTGGTCCCAGATTCAGCTGCTATAAAGTGTACACGAATGGTAATTTCATAACTGACAGTCATGAGTAATACGCGTGATTGCAACGCGGCGCCCTCAATCCTCGGGTGAACTTGACATCTATCGAGCGTTGTAGCGAGCGTACTGATTCTGTTTCATGTTAAATCAATTATGCACCGACATACAAGTTTAATCTTGTTTTATAAAATATTTACCTTCACGCCTTCCTACAAGGGTCTCCAAAAGGGTGGGCAGAGGTGCGTATTTTAGGTGCTAGGGATATAAGACAGATGGCGATTCCATCGCCGTAGCTCAAGCAAAACTATACATACGCCTTTGAATTTCTTCTCGTATGCAAGCTTCCTCTCGATGTTATCCTTCACCGTATTATGATTGTAACAGAACTCCCCAAATAAATATATTTACTAACTACTTCCCTCAAAGTTATCCGCAAGTAAATGGCAACAGCTGCGATCCCTCGAGAACAGTATTTTTTCAGGATGAACGTAGCTAATGTCCTTTTATCTAGACTTCATAACGTGTATATGAAATATACCGACTCACAGGCACTTTACATACGTCTTTCAAATTCTTCTCAAACGTAAGCAGCCGTACATAAGTCGCTTCATACATGTGGTTTCGAGTCCTTTCGTTCCCGTACTAGTGTTCTCGATCTATTTGATCCTAAATCCCAGTTGGAGCGTGATCTTCCTCAGCCTCATCTTCCAGACATGTCTGTCTAGAAGTTTTCCATTGCTTATCACACATTCATGGAATTACACTGAAAGTCATCTAACCGGCAGTCGACCTAGATTGCGTTACTCTACGTTAGTCTATGAGAATGTATATTTTGTACCAACCATTAGTAAGACCAATTAGAAGCGTAAGATCCCATAATTCTAATTCCTCTATAAAATTAACAGCGTCTTTAACAGTAATTCCAACTTTATGATGTGTTAATAGAACATGATTTTCTACTGTGTATTGCTTCGTATATTTTTAGTGTTACAGCTCATCTTCGCCCCATGTGGCTAACTGGGTCGAGAGTAACTGACTCATATTTACATAGTTAGGAGTAAATTTGATCCAGTCCATGAGTCAGTTTGGTGGTAAGCTATCTTGTACTTACACAGGGGTGAAATTTTAAGAATTATTGTGACTAAAACCTTCTAACCGTGATGAAACTGCCTGAAAACGTTGTAAGGAAACCTTAAGGCACGTGTACAGTCATTCTTTATGGACGGCGCGACAGCCTCGCTATGTGTCACTTCTTTAGGGTGCCACAAAATATATCTTCGGCACGAAAAGTTGTTAGCTCTACCTTGGGGAACCTTTGTAGGAAGACGCGAATATGACAAAAAATTAATAAAAATAATATATCCTCACGCCTTCCCACAAGGGTCGCCGAAGGGGTAGGCAGAGGTGTATAGGTAATACCCACACACCCACTTTCCGCCTGAGGTATATTAGGTGCCAACGTGACAGATGGCGAGTCTATTGCCGTTACTCCAGCACGACTATACATACGCCTTTGAATTTGAGTATTCATATTATTATGGTAATTGCCTACGTAGAATTAATTAGCTATTTCTTAAAAAAATTATGTATATTTACAATATTTTTAACTTACAACTCTTTTGTATTAATGTATTCTTAAAGCGATCTCTCTTCACGTAAAACATAAGTAAGTAGTATTTATGTAAATTTTTACATATTAATTATTTTGTTTTCAGACAATAAGACGAATGAATAACATTTGAATAAATCAACACACGTGAATCACTGTTAATGTAACGCAGTAAATTTAATGTCAAGCAATGATAACAATGATTATACAAAAAAAAATAGTTTATTAAAATGTAAAACGTTTATATCATAGGGATTATGGTAACCTTTGTTCTTACAACAAAGAACACGAATATCATGTCTTTGTTATATAGCTAAGATGATTCAAATACCACGTTCCTCGTGAGAAGGAAATAAAATTAATTTTAGACTGGCTGCTCCCCGCGGTGTCACTCGCGGTTAACCATACATAGCTATGACTCCACGAGGACAACGATCTAGTTTTATGTAGAAAATGTTGATCGAGTCTATAAGCTTCCATTCCAAATATCATCATGGGGCATGATTACTAAATAAATATCCATATATCCATACTATATATAACGAGTTTCGGGAACTTTTGCTACTTACCCAAATAGTGGCAAGACCCAAGAGATCACCCAAGAGGCAGATACTTTGTAAGTAGTAATAAAAGACAGCTAAGGGCACCTCCTGGATTTTAATCTCGATTTAGAGATTAATGCTGGCACAGCGGTGCTTGCAAGAGTCACTGTTTACAGTCACGGCATTTACGGCTTAGGCTTAAGGAACGTGAACTATCTTCACGCTATAAGGTATAAGCTATTGGTTCATATATGTACCAATCTGGCAATGGCGAGTCAGTCTTCGTCTTTCAGGCAACATACATAGGTCTATAGGCCAAAAATTAAAAAAAAAATTTAGGCCAAATATTTGGTACTTGGTCCCTTGAATGCTTACAGTCTTTCTCACGACATTTTCCTTCACTGTAAACTGCCGTCGTGATAACTCAGCTTTGTACGTTATATTTTAGTAATAGGTACTTTAATACGTTAAATTATAGTTCCTGTGAAGCTAATTGGTGGCATTTGTAATATTGTACTATACCTATTCTGCGTATATAGGTTCCATGTAAATTTGTGATCTCATTCGGTTCAAAGTCGAGACTGGTTCACATGTCGTCGGCACATGACAGTTGGTGCGGATGTATCGCGTGAGCTCGATGCTAACCGTTCCTTTTTTGACTCTCACTAAATTTAGTCAACCGTAGACTGAACCGCAAGTAACGATCGAATAAAAGCTGATATATGAAAACTCTATGTATGTTTAATTTATTTACATATCAAATGCGTGTGTGAACTCGTACTTGAGGCTTCGATACATCTAATGTACGCGCGAATGATATCCCTGGTCTTGCAAGAGTCCATAGGCGGCGGTAACCGCTTACCATCAGGCGGGCCGCAAGCTTGTTTACCACCCAAGTGGTATAAAAAAACATACATAAGTTTATTTCCAGTTCCTGTTTACGCTATTAGACCCTTTCGTATTATGCATCTCGCATTCATCGCTTAGTCAGAAGATGAATAAAAAGAGGAAAAAATACTTTCACAATCCCAGCTTATTATCGTACAGCAGTCAATTATTACTTGCAGGCAACGGAACTGCAACAAATGAACCGTTCATATTTCGAGGACAGCGAATTCAAAGAAATGCACCTTACCAGGACATGCTATTAGCATACTTATATACGAGGTTGAAAGGGTTAGATGTATACGACGCCTGTAAATCTGTCTTTTTCGCACCATTTAATAATTATAGCATTATTGAGTAATCGCATAGTATGGCGCTTTTGTAGTTTCAGAAATGAATACGACTGAATCTAACGGTTTTAGGATGCGTGTGAGTAATTTAAACGATTTCACAACACACAACCCACGGCATTCCATATGGCATTCGCATGATTCTACGAAAATAATAATCGTACGAAAGTATGGACTGACTGATAACTTAGAAACAATAATAAACCGTGATTTTATAATAAAATATAATTAATGCATATTTTTTTACCGTCTTCCATTGCGTGGAACGTTATTATACAACTTTATCATAATGGCTATTTTTTTATTGCTAATTCATGATATTTTATTACATACATACATATCATCACGCTGAGTCCCCAACGGGGTAGGCAAAGAGTATAGAACGCCAGTTCTCTCTAGACCTGCATATTTATGTATTATGTTTATAGATATTTTATTATGATGAAATTATGTTTACTAAATATTAATGTATTATACTTGTCTCTTTGGGCAGCGTTTCTATACCACTATGGTGGTAAACAAGCACGCGCCCCGCCTGATGGTAAGCGGATACCGCCGCCCATGCATAAGGGGTATAGCTCGTACTTTCTTATTAATATTCTAGAAACATTTCGTTTACTTTCCTACCATTATTTACTACATAGAAGCACACTTATTACGATAAGTTAATACTTATTTCCAGAATAGTTTTTACCAAACTTCTTTTGATTATATTATAATTAGTTGCACAAAGGTCAGTCAGTCGAACAAAATATGTATCTTTCTTTAATTTAATTACTTCTAAAAAAAACAAACAAGTCTTCGACCGTCATTTGCTTCTGTAAAAAAGTGAATGTCGCAATATTTATTTTATTATACAGAGCTAAATGCACGCCTAGATCAGTTATTTGACAAATGTCACTTTCATATGTCATTTTACACTTTCATTTATCGATAAGTTTCGCGTTCAACATCAGTGATTATAGACTTTGTGACATAGGTGTTAAGGTCGAAGTTGTTACAATACTACCAATCTGTCCATAACAGCTGGTTTTATAAAGTGTCATTTGTTGTTTTATGTAAGTACGTGACTTCAGTCTGTGAAAGTTATTTAAAAGACGTGCCCCGAGTAAAATTAGGTTCCTTTGTAGATTTTTTCTGGAATAATACATGTGCTATGTGTCAATACAGCTAATAATGTACCTCTGAGCCAAATTTATATTTCGTTCAGCCATTCATGCGTGATTAGGTAGAAAACATCCCCATACTTTCATATTCATAATATACCTATAGATTTATGATTTTCAATCAAGAGAGATGATTTCGAACAAAGGTTTAAAATATTATTATTGCCTGCAAACTGGGGATGCAATACGGGGGACTTCGCTGTTAGGAAAGCCCTAGCAAAACCTGACAAGAAGAAGGGAAGAGGAAGACCTTTAGCCACGTGGTGGATAACAGTTACCAGGGACTTGGAACGAACACAGCTGGATACACAGACAACCCAAGACCCCAAATAAAGGGATAAGGCATGGAAGAAGAAGAAGCAACTGGGGATACATAAAGAGTATTAAGGAAAGCGTAAAAATATGATTGGTTGGCTGACTTTTTCGTACATACACACATACCTACTACTTAGTCAATAGTATGCTATGAATGCGTATGTATACGAGAATGAAACGTGTGTATCTATATGACAATCTTACAAATTGCGGTCCAATTATTGTAATCACTATATACACATAGCTTCCTCATTACAACACAGAATACAACCTTGACCTTAAAGACAAAATGCTAGTCATTAGAATGCCATTTAGAATTATAATTTGATAGTAATTGTCACCGACACGCGATATCAGAATTAAGGATATTTTCTGTTTAGAATAGGAATAATATATTACGTCTAGAATCCCCACGGTGGTAGGTTTTAAGCTAAATAAAGTACCGCCTCTCCATGCTTTCTTCAAATCCGTCTAGCCGTTGATGCGTTATTGAGCAATTCATATATTAAAACATATAAATATTATTATTGCTTAAATTAGCGTTTAGATTAATATCGCCGATAAAGTAATCGTTGAAAATCGTTAGTCTAGAGAGGTGGTCTCATTCATCGCGTTGAGTATATCGTACTCAACGCGATGAATGAGGATATTGCCAGTAAAAGACTCGAATTAACCATGCCCGATCATATGAGCTTTTAAATCTTCAAATGTTCCTTTGTTAAAAAAAAACATTGTTCCAAACACTACCGAACTGTTTCTATTCGATTACAGTACTCCTTAAACTCGCTATGTAAACTAAAGCATGCAGTCCTTGAAACGACCATTCAAGAATTATGCAATTCTAAACTCGCTCGGTTGTATTTTTTTACATAAAGTATCATAACAATATTAAATGAATACGTAACTTTGTATAATATTTCATTACGGTAATCAGCTGCTAAAGAAAAAGCGAAATTGCAAACATTTTCAGCTGACGTTTTAAAACAATTCATAATTGTACTTGTCACAAGGTTTAATATTATAGTTTTAAGAGTAAGATTTACATAGTTTTTACAATAGCTTTAACAGTGTAAGGACACATCAATTTCGCATGTTTTTAACTCTTACTCCCCTAACTGGTAAAGCAATAAATGCAACCTTATCTACAGGAAAACGAGCTAGTTTACCGTGGCCATGTCTTAAATTCAATAGTAGTTATTCTGATAAGTGGTTCTTATTTCAAGCTGAAGAACTATGTATATTTTTAAACAAAAATAACAAAACTATTCTAGACTTAAAATGTATCACTTATTATAAGACGCTTTAATCTAAATCCATTTGAGAAATAAAAAAGAAAATTTTACAACTGGGTCATAAAAAATAGTTTGTAGTAAAAACCCGGCTCGTGTTATTGACGCGATAGTTACAGAAGCCGTACTATGACGTGGTTTTGTAATAATTATTCAAGAGCCGGAAAGGGAACGTCATAGACATTGGTCCTTTAAACTTTATAATATATAATTATGATTTCCATAACACTTCATGGTGAGGCATCTGTTCCTCATATATCTCTACGAATCTGAGTAATAGACTCATGATTCAAAACCGTCTCAACACTCGTCTTATCTGTGATTAGTAATATTGAGGTCGATACCCTGTTCCTTCATCGTCCTCCTTCCTACATGCTTGCCTAGTACTTGTGTAGAAGTGCATTGCCAAGCTCATAAATACACTTCGGTTTATGATCATTTTATTGCCCTGATGCAGCAGCTTGGTTTATACGAGACCCATTTGGTGCGACATTAAGACATTAGTGTGCATCATTTCGAAACCAGTGTCAAGAGATATGTTCTTTTTTTAAGAAGACACAGACAGGTTTCAACTTAAAACCAGGATCAAATCGATCGAACACTCAGTAATAGGGTACTTGAAACCGGTGAGCGTGAAGAGACTGATCAATTACGATGACGATGACGCGAAAGTCGTCTGTGAGTCTTGAGAGAACTCGCGCTTCCATCTCTGCCATCCCCGTCAAATCAAATCAAATGATTGATATGATACAATGACACTATTGGGCAATTAACAAAAATCTGGCACCGAGTAAGATGTTCAGTGATCTCTTGTGTATTTTAGTAGTAAATGAATACTTATGTTATGAATGCAATGTATCCACGATGTTTTAACAATAAAGACTGTCATAACGAACGAAACCAATGTGCATACGGCTTTTATAATACGGATACTTAGTTAGAATGACACACACATTGCAAAGGGGAATTCTATTTTGAACAAAACGGGGTTCGCATTCCCAGTCGCTTCCAGGGTGGCTTGTTTTTATTGCGTTCTTCCTTTAGACTCGGAGAAAAATAGAACAATTTAACCCTAAATAGTTATCGCGTCCCATCGACGGTCTTAAAATCTTTCTTAAAATCGTACTAGATTAGGTAACCTCTTGGCTAAAATATATTTTTTTTATATCTGTGAATATGTTTTACCTCTCAATATAAACAGGCATTACCCTTACAGCATCTCTACATTATTAACATCCGCTAGTCATCACCGACAATGCATGTAATTTGAGAGCATTTTTGAGGCTTTCTCAGGTACAACGCCGCCATTCAAAGACGCTCCGAAAAATGCTTGGGATAATACATATTCTTCACATTATGTATAGGCCAATAAAAAAGAGCGCCATATCAATATTTTCGTTAACACCTGTTTCTTGTACTCTCAATCATTTGCATCATTCATACTTGCTCGCCAGGTACGATTAAAACGTCAATATTGTTTTTATAAAGTGTAAGTAGGTACGTGACGGTTGTTTAATTTATATTGTTTCCCAAACATTATTGGTTAGGTTACAAAGTTCGCACGACTAAGACATCAGTGAACACCGGATAAGAAGCCGGTTTCGGGTACGAATGATAAAAATGCTAAACTACACTTTGTGGGAAGCTAATTCCAAACGATCACATATCATTTTATAATAAATAAAGTAGTAATGCTATAATAGACTAACATTTAAAATTACTTAGACATTAGTGCGCTGTGATTTTGCATGGAAGTTTTGTCATTACAGACTCAACAGTCTGATAGGATTTGGACTTGGAACCCCAGTTTGTTAGCTTTCTCTGAAACTGGATCACATTTCCGTGTGGCGAGTGATCATAATAGCTTTGGACTTTACCAGTGAAAGTCGGTTTCAAGAATATATTGCTCAACTGTCGTTACCTAACCAGAGCCGATAATTAACAGGACTGTTCTTGCTGCCATCAATCTATTTAAAATAATACATTCATTGTTCTTTACATGTAATAAAAACCCATCTTCCTCCATTCCATTTCTATCAAAAAATACCAAATTGGACGGCAGCTATGATGAGACATATTTTAGAATTAAAAATGTATACTTCAATTACATTTCTTAGTTTCTCAAATTCTTCATTAGGAGTCCAAATCGTGCGATTTATGGAAGTTTTGTGACCCTGCGACTGTATTTTTGTGATATATTAAACTTATGAATATAATCGACCCCAAAATAATGAATATATTTTAACAGTTCCTTCTCTTCATGGTACGAGAACATTTGTTCTGTATCGTCTCGTATCTGTAAACACAAAAGACTTCTAATTTATGATTGTTAGTTCAGTATCTTTGACGTTAGTTAGTTTATCATTAATTATCTCACACAAAGCTGTCACATTATCAACCGCGAATAATTATAAAACCTTCATTAGGTCTTGATGGTAGGCCATACAGTAAAACCAAGCGTGACATTAGCGTTGACGCAACATTTCAAAGGATGTCAACATACATCACATAGATGATATACAAACGTGCTTTTATATGTATTTCGGTGTTCATGATGCACAAACGTGTTAGGAATCGTCACGTGTAAGTGTATCGTTTGTGACGGCAATTTGTTTGGTCACAGCTATTGGTTCGTTGTGATAAAATCCGAACATTGTATCATAAATTACGGTGTTCAAGTCACGTGTTTCATAGTCGGTTACTCTAACAATCGCCATTGTTTAGTAACGTGCTTTTGCCCTGCACTGTTTCTCAATACACGCATCTAAAAGGGTGAAAATGTTCTCACCGTTAAATACTTATGTATTGTTGATGCTGTGATGAGAGTAATCTTTGCTTCTTAAATTGAAAAGCACTGCGTATCTTACGCAGTGCTAGTCTAATTTATCTCACTTTTTATATAACTTACAAGATAACACATAAATTTGTTTTAGAAGTTTTCAATAATAATGCAATTTTGACAATTTATGTCGGCTGACGATCAGGTTAGAACTAGATTTCATACAACGCCACATGATTGATCAAACCCAGATAAAGCAGAATATATCAAGTGAAATTTCGATCGATCAACATCAACAACGGAATTTTATCATTCATGTTCAATTTATGCTGCTCCTGCGGTTTCTGACACGTATTTTTTTTATTCTAGAAGGGAACATAAATTTTTCATTGATGCTCCGCTATTCTTGATTGTAGCGTCATGTTATATGGCTCTCCTAAATAAACGGGCTATCTAATGCAAAAATATATCGCTGTAGATCCATTGAAATTGCATACTTAGTTCAAGAACGTAAAAACGGTTTATATAAGGTTCGACAGCGTGCAATTAACCCACGACCCGGCAACCACGTCTTATGTTTTAGTTACGAGATATAATTGTTTTATAAACACGATTTCTTTGGAACGAGTGATATCTTTTAAGGTACCGCAATAACCGCATGTAACAGGTTATATCAAAAATGTAATACAAGAGCTAGGTAAATTAAAACTGCGCGTAAGCATACTTAGTGCTTGCTAAATATTCTTAACATGTGCATTCATCGATCCATTTGAGGAACAAGGCTACACGTGTAATAGCAAAATCGATGAATGTGCATGATTGGAGGTTAATGTGGCGCCAATGATATGGACAGTGTCGGATTTAGAAGTGCAAATTGGGTCATACCTATAGTTATGAAACTACGAATATCATAGTTATAAAGAACTCCACACTGTATTTAAAGATTACGGTAAGTACTTTATAAAATATACTAAGCATAATGAAAAATTCTCGTTATTCATAAAAACAATATGATTATATTCGAGTATAGCAGCTAGTTAAGTTTTTTAATGCTTCCCAGGAACATTGCCCTGAGTTGCCCCAAAGGCCGTAGCAAAAAGCTGGCTATGAGTGCATTAACCCCTTCGAGTGCGATGCACCTTACACCTGATCCATCGTTAGGAAACCATCAACATAATATGAAGTCCCCGTACAGTTATAAGGTTTCAACTTTCCTAAGTTAAAGCTTATTTTTGCTTAGCTTCGTAGCGATACATTTCTGAACATGAAATAGTACGAGAAGAATCATTGTTTTTATTTATATCATTATACATGCTCGAACACTACAAGAGGTTGTAAACTTTCCTCAAACTCAGCGCATCAATGAGTAACGACTTGGCACATTTTATTTTCCTTGCTATTGTTAGGTTCATTGCATCCGGATCGCGCTTTGAACTTGTGGAAATCCGGAAGACGTATACGTGCTATGGAAAAACCGTATTATATAAATATTTCTCTTCGAAAAATATGCGGAATAACGGTTTTAGATCGAATCCGCATTGAAGAGATTCTCAAAACTGGCCTGAACGAGGGTGTGATTGCAAAGATGAAGAAAGGCATGCGTACGTGCATACATGCTACAGGACATTTATAAAGTATGAGCAAAGAAATAATTACGGAACGATATACAATGTGCAAGAAAAGGCAAAGGAAGACAACATTCCAACTACCTAGATCAAATCGATCGAACACTCAAGAATAGGAAAATTGAAAGTACTCCAAGAGAATGTAAGAAGTGACAGATGAATGTGGTCATAGCGAAAGATGTATGTAAGTCTAGACTAAACCGTCGCTCCATTCTCTCGGCCTACACCGTTAGGGACTCGGCCAGGTGATATACATATACCTAAGTATGTAAAAATATTATTTCGTTATATTTATTTCAGTTTTAATGTTTGATTTCAATTAAATACATCGTTTTATCTATATATATGATGAAGATATTAAGAATTCGTCTGATGACATATATCTTAATTTTTTAATATAATTTCTTCATTTTCAAATATACCTATCATATTTTATCTTCCATATATCTTATATGTATTATTATTATTATATATCTTAATTTTTTTATATAATTTCTTCATTTTTAAATATACCTATCGTATTTTATCTTCCATATTTATGAAGTCTCGACGTTTCAATATTAAAAGAAAAAAACTTATGGTACATACACATTGTTTAATTATATTAATTGGCTTACATTCCGAAGCATTAACAATGGCCTTGAGTTTCAATAGGCTTCTCGTGAAAAAGGTATGTGCTATGAGAGCACATAATAATATGTAGGTATTATAAATTATAATAAATAGTAATTAATACCATGGAAACAGTGGTTTCCTGCTTCGCTCTCATATTAATGATGATTATCGATCAAATTAAAATCAATATTATTGCAATGTGTAGAAAAAGTATTACCATCATAAAGCTGATTACAATACTTAGATTCATTTAAATCCAAATGGTAGTTATTTGTTAAGTGTAAAGCTCGCAGACAAACCTTCGATCTGTCTAATTTACTTGTTTGCGACATTTGCAATTGCAATTGCGAATTCTTGTCTGTATAAGTATAAGTATAAGCTTGAGTAACGGCGATGGACTCGCCATCTGTCACGTTGGCACCTAATATACCTCTGGCGGAAAGTGGGTATGTGGGTATTACCCATACACCTCTGCCTATCCCTCCCTTGTGGGAAGGCGTGAGGATATTTTTTAATTTATTATTTATAAGGGTGAAAGGATGAACAGTTTTCCTCTAGTACACAAATTTCGTGTAGATTTAAAAAATCATCAATCACTTATTACTTCATAGGAACTGTGCCATGTTGCAATCTTCTGTTAGGATTCGATTACAATAAATTGTACTCTCACTCCCTTCAGTTGCTTATTTTGCACTACCCAGAGATCATGTATAAGGCACTGAGGTTTTAGCCTGGCGTGAGCTGTATCAATTCTAAATTATTTTCAAATTCAATACCACCATACATAACGACTCTTCAGTCGCTCGCGCTTCCGAATCTCATTGTTATGCCATTGAATGGAGTCAGCTGATGTGGCAACAATCCAGATGTGTTGAATTAACGAACAAGTACTTGCACAACATTATGATCTTGCAGCTTCCGTTTCGCAGAAACGGCGTCGTGTAATTTAATATGTTTCCAGTTGTGACGTTCGCAGTGTTTTGGAGAATTAAGCTCCTAAAATTAACACCAATAGAGAACCATAAGAGGCTACATTTTGAACTACATTTACAACGAAATGCCTTGAGTAGAAGTCACAAACCACACACTCGGAAGCGGGTTCTTGTTAATTACACTGATATCATCAAGCTTGCTGGTAGGTAGCTTATTTTTGGCTTAGTAGTGCGCTAGTTTTCTCTAGACCATTAGACCTCTTTTGCTTAATCCACATTTCAGTAATCAGTTTTTTGAAAGATGCTCGTCCGTTTAGAATATTTGTACCGTCCACATTCTTGGATGTTCGATAGATTTGATCTGGATAGTTGAAATATAAGTCTTGGTCTTCCTCTGTCATTTACGTTTGCGCAATTGCGTGGTTTAAAATATGTGTGCGTAGAGTCGGCAGGAAGATGCTGCGTCTATGTAAAGATCGGTATGAATTTGTTCATATTTATATAAATATAAACCCATTAGCTACCACGCACATGCTACAAGGAAAATGAGATTTGTATTAATTATATCACCAAGCAATAGGTCCATCATACAGTGGAAATTCCAATAAACCTTTGTTAATTTCGATTTAACTTATTTATTTTCCTGTATGAAATCCCGTGTTCAAAAAACGGACCTCGCTAAAAAGCATTTTAAAAAACTGACTTATTGAGGCAGAATGACATACATTTTAATGCATCTGAAACCGCACCCATTTTTAATAATTTCCGATATGGATAATAATGGTATTTATAAATTCTCTTATGATTTTCACATTATTAAGATTTTTTTCCCATGTGCCATTTACACAAACGACCATTAAATTTCGTATACAAAAACATCCTCAAACTCTTTTCCTTCATTAACATAAAACTTATTTTCCATGTATTCAGAATTACAGGCCTGAGTATAAAATATAATTACGTTAACCAGACCACTGAATAAACTTAGTTACCAATTACACTAGCTGCCTAGATGTTCCCCTTACGAGTTCCAATTAGTCGAGCAGTAGTAGTGGTTTAATCGATCCGGTATTTACCGCCGAGTTATCGATTTGAGTACGGCTTACAAAGGATGCGCACCGTTCAATTGGCATTAAGTGGGACGCTGGTCCGTTAACCAGCTGCTATAGCCGCGATGTTAACAGTGCATTACAAAGAGCGAGTTGTTACATATCTTACATACATACATCACGCGAAGTCCCTCGGAGGCAGTAGAGTAGTCCTCTCTAGACTTTCACTACCTCTTTCGCTTCGTCCACGTTAATGATTCGCATGTATATGGTAAAAGATGAAATAGTACTTAAAGTTTTGCAGCTGCAGTTTTGTATGTATCTTCACCCCTTCCTATAAAGGTCCCCAAACGCAACTCTGTCTTTTTACCTGAAATATATTAAGGTGGCAGATGGCGAGTCTAGGCCGGTTCTCAAGCGTTATACGTACATTTTTTAATTTACTGCAGTACATGCTACAAACATCTTATCGAATGCTGAGTAATTGTTTCAAAGGGTAGTCATGTTTTTGCATACACGTATTAGGAAGCAGAAGAGCGCAGCATTATTTAAATAAAGATTCACTGTATACTGCTATCTGTGTGCAACAATCGTCTGCGTCCGCAATAAATGAATGAAGAATAAAGCTTGTTCAACGCACAATTACAGGTACAAAAAATAATACAGGATGTTAGATATAAATAATATTTAGTTGGGATTCTTCGAATTCGAACGTTGACAGGACTAGGACAGCATACGTCTGAAGCTACGACTAATTCACTTGCAGCAATTTTATCAGCTATTTCTCTAAGTCGACGATATTCTGTTCTAAACTTAAAAAAAACACCTCACTGTTTCTTACTATTTTGAAAATCGATTCGGGTAACTTGCCAGTAAGTAATATTATTTTTTTATAACTACGAAGGTTTTACCTTGTATTTTTATTAACGCATACAATAAAACCTCCGTACCCATATGCATCCAAAATTCACTGACCTCGTGTGTTTATAGCTCCAACCTCTGTTATACGCTTGACCCGCAGTTATAACTGGTTCCTTATGTCAATGATATGAGGAACCAGTACCTACTTTATCCGTGGGAATTCGACTTTATGACCTATGTCGCGAAGCACTTTATTTGTAAAAATGGGATCGCGTTATTAGTTACTAGACTTCAGAAATACCTATCCATTAATTTGGTATGAAGTATTTATAAGGACGAGTTTACCTACCAACGTTTGATTTAATAATTGCGTCATATGATAGATTGTACGTTGTTTAATAATTCCCTGAAGGCCATACTTACCTTGTACGTGTACTCACATGACTATATAGTTAACAAATCCTCAAGGAAAATGTTATCTATCAAATTACAACACAATTTTTCAGTCCACAAGGCATTAATATTTTACCAATATGAATATATCACAATGTGAATTGATGTAATTCGTTTCATTGCGTTACTCGAATTTCATCGTTGAATACCATGTACATATAGATATAATCCTTATAATTATAATATAATGGCTCGGAATGAAACCTGTATGGAAATAGAAAATCTATTATTGTTTATGTGTGTTGAACTATTTGCATAATATTCCCGATGTGATTAAAGAGACATAATACCGTTTGAGAGTTAATTTGCTGCGCATGAGTATATGAATAATACTAATGTATAGTATACTTTAATATGAATAATACTCTTGGGCCCGACCATGACGTACTATTGCAAACATACTTATATGAATGTTAATGTGACAGCTGTTTAAGACACTCGTGAATATTGACGGGTGCGTCCGAGATGTTCCAGTGAATACATGCACTCTTAACTTATATATAGTTAATTTTTTTATTAATTGAAGGTACCAATTTAAATGTAAAATTTATAATAATAGAGCTAACTACTCATAAATAGAATTAATGTCTCAAATCGGGAGGATGCCAAGAAGACTGGCGGCATTGCCACGTTACATGGCAAGCGAAATATTCGCCAGCGCTCTTGTCACGGAAGGGCTCAAAAAGATTCCTCGAGACATCCTTATAATAAAATATATACTTAGGAAATTTGGTACTAACGAATATGTAATTAATACACTTATGTGAACATATTTAAAAATAAGACACTCAAGATTAAGCTCTCCCCACAGCAATACAATACAAGCCGGTAGCAGTGCCATTGGACAGCGATATTCTCAAAGGCGGAGGTAGTGCCCCAGTCGGACAATTCCAATTCCAAAACTCTTGGATATAAAACTCAATATTTTCTTACCATTGTTTCAGATGCCCCGAATGATGCGAATTACATGATATGCGGTGTCGTCATTGCCATGGCTCTAGTAGGACTCATCATCGTCCTACTCGCCCTTACAATAAAGTAAGTGCACATAAATATAAACCTTGCATATATAGGTATAAATAAGATATTCCAAAATCACATTAAATTGTCTATATAAATAAAATAGAATCAATCTGAATTTTAATCTTCCGTCGAAAGTGCGTCACAAGTTCTTGTGCTTTATTAATGTCAATCGATAACAGGGGCTTACCATGACGTGCTATTCAATACAATCATACTTCAAGAGTGTTCGAGCGACAGATGTATTTGACGTCTATTTGAACTTTCCTTTTCGTACTCTTGAATAATAATGGCAGTATTCATGTTACTGCCCCAAATGCCTTTTATGCAGTTTTAAACAATAAAGAAAGAGTAATTACATAGGATCGTTGTTTGTTGCAAAATAATTTACTATAAAATCTACTAATTATGCTCATTCTTTTTGCACGAGTAACAATTTATATTATTTTTAGTGTGGTTGTAGGTTGGTACTGACTATAGTTTCTTCTACTGATTTATATATAATAATATATCCTCACGCCTTCCCACAAGGGTCCCCGAAGGGGTAGGCAGAGGTGTATAGGTAATACCCACACACCCACTTTCCGCCAGAGGTATATTAGGTGCCAACGTGACAGATGGCGAGTCCATCGCCGTTACTCAAGCACGACTATACATACGCCTTTTGAATTTCTTCTCAGACGTATGCGGGTTTCCTCTCGATGTTTTCCTTCACCGTAAAGCTCGTGGTGTGACTAATCACTGTACTTAAGTTTAGAAAAACTCATTGGTACAGTCGGGATTCGAACTTGCGACCTTTGCGTCGCAGGCAACTGCTCGAACCACTCGGCCACCACGGCTCTTGTACGGCACTGATTTATACTAACGACTGAAATACCTAGACTAAACATTTGAACTGATTTCATTGTATGTTGATGATATTCTTATTATTGTTAGCCTGGTACATTCCACTGTTCTTTTTTTTTTTTGTCACAATTCCACACAAATTGACCTAGTCCTAAATTAAGCAAAGTTTGTGTTATGGTAACTAGACAATAATACATTTACTTATATAGATAGATATATACATAAATACATAGGACATCCAAGACTAAGGTACAAATACTCGTGTTCGTCAACAAATATCTGCCCTCAGCGGGATTTGAACCCGTGACCTCAAGTTTCGCAGTCAGAAGCTCTAACCACTAGACCAGACGGCCGTCAAAGGTTTGGGCAAAGGCCTCCTCCCATTTCCAGGTGTTTTACCCAATGCTAGTATTGGCCAGTCCTCAGATGTGTTGTCCAGGTCTTGTCGCCATCTACTTTGTAGTCTACCTCTCTGGCGTCTAGTTGTGTCAGGTTGCCATTCTGTGGTTATTATGGCTCAAAGATCGGCAGACGTAGCCGGCTCATTCCTACTTCAGTTTGACGGCTTTAACGTCTGTGATTTTGGTTTTGGAACGCAGTGTGGTATTTCGAATGTTGTACGTCCGGAATTTAACTCCTAGCATGTTGCTAATTACTTATCGATTGTGTTACCTACATGGTTACTTTGATGATCAGATCCTTTCACCCATTCCACCCATCTTTTCTAGCATTACAAATCAATACTTATGGATTTCTGAACTAGTCTGCGCCAAATATTTTTTAGGTTATATTTCAAATAACATTCCTTTTTAGTCAAATGCAACATACATTATTTAGTTACAAATGAGACAGATGGCGAGCTCTGCGTCTTTTCTCAAGCACGACTTTATATGTCTTCGAATTTATTGCCAAACGTATGCAGGCTTACTCACGATAAGTCGCTGTACTTAAGTTCCGAAAAATCTGTTTTGTGGAGCTGGAACCTAAAATCTTATTTTGCAAGTGACGATTCAAACCGCGACTCTCATATGCTAATATAACCACAGAGAAATGGCAACAAATAGTCTGAGTCAGCGTTAGACAAGTGTAACCGCAAAGGCCACTGCGACGGTGTTTTGCTTTCGTTGAATGGATCTCTATAGTAAACAAAATGTGATCTCGTCAGTCGCTTTACTATACGAGCATGCAGCTTTTACACCCATTTTAGAATATTATCTTTAAAATTGCATTATCTCTACGCATTCTTCACACTGATAGTCTGGATGACAAATGGTAGGTAGGGATGAAAAAATGCCGTCGTAAATATAGTACTTCAGTGCCAGTGATGGCGTGTCTTATTTCAAATACCATTTCCAGATCACAACCGTACATAAGCAAGAACCAACCTTACTAATGGAATTTTCAAGGTAAAGAAACATTAAACTTCGTGATGAAAAACTTTAACATACACAAGTAGAAAGCCTAGGTGTCGAATGTAAAGGCAATTGAAAGGCAACTGCATATAGGTATTTAGTTCTTTCATAGCAATAATTGTCCATCAGAAACGTGGCTTTGATAACAGTGTAATTTCTAAATATCACGTGTCTGTACATACGCCCTCGTGTCGTTTTGGGTACTATCGACCGTGATATCAATTGCCTTGACCACTAAATATAAGACCGCACGTTGCACGAGGTTATGACCCACAAATTTTATAGTTTAGTAGAGAAAATGATATTGTTAAGCAACCACATGTTTCTCGTTAGTATTCTGCATATTTGTACGAGTAGGATTTATGTTTGCACATAGTTTACGTGTTTACATTGTTTATGTGTGTTACGTCTGAATTTGCTCCAATTTTTCACACTATATAAAGAATTTTCTTATTGTCTCTGCTATAGAAGCTCTTATGGGGTGCTGAAATGATTCGTATTATGTCCGTTTACTTACAAGTTTTTGGGAATATATTAACCTTCATCGTCGCACGTTTTTTAATTTAATATCGGTCGTCATTAGCGCTTTAATTGCGTGGCAACTATTTTCCGGCAAGTTTTGTTGGCAAAATTACAAAAAAACTGCAATTCCCCGCATTCTCAGTCGGCTGGTCATATCCGTCATAACAAAACAATTATGACATTTGTCATTAACTTTCAGACTTTACATAACTAGATAGATAGGTACTTAAAGCTTAACCTACCTAAAGGCAAAATTAATTCGCGTTGATCAATTACTCGTAATTTGGGCAAGTACAAAGCTACAAAGCAATGGTTTTTTAGCAAGTTTCCAGAAAAATATCATATAAGAAACTAAAATCCATCCGATCCACAAGCAGCCCCAAAATATTTATAAAGAAACAGTTTCCCAAGAAAATCCATGTGTATCTTGTACCAAATATAAACAATTACATTCCGTGCATCGCATTCGAATGGTTCACCAGAGAGCTATCAACATTACAAAAGTTTTTAAAGTCAGTGTGTCACTACTTCATGCTGAAACAACTGCATATATTCATTCGAAATTTGGAATTGGATAAGTTTATATCTTGACTGCGGATAGCTCGGAAACGTTATATTTAGTTAAGACTCTGATGACGTAATTTGAACCGTGCGGGTTGGAGCTTTAATTGTGTCTATAATCGATGTCTGCGATCATTTAGTCCATTTGAACTAATCAGTGGCTGAAGGCAATAGAACGGCTGGACTAAGTGCCTCGAGTCAAGGATTTTACAAATTCGCCTTAATGGCTCTTGCATTTGAACTTACTATGTTCACTTGATGACTCACTGTTTTGTTTCTGGCCTCAACAACTAGGTCGCAACTTCTTGGATATCAATTGGACTTATATTTTTAATCACCTAGATACTAAATGATCGAAAAGTTTTAGTTGAGAATCCAATAAATAATAAGTGGAAGACTAACACACAAAAGCATACTTGTTGTATTATACCCTTATGTCACCAAAACCGCAAATATATGATACATTCGTGTGCTACCTGGTTGTCGAAAACCCAATTTACCTTAGAACACAGGTGATTGGTAATAAGAGTCGTGATGGTTAAGTAGATTAAGTAGTTTCCGGTGTTGTCAAGGCTGTAGATCCAAGCCAAGTCTGTGTATTTTTTTCGGAACCTAATGTGTTTTGAACCTAAGAATAGTAATTGACACACAAGCTGAAGAAAACCGTATCGAGAGGATAAAATAATAATTATATATCCTCACGCCTTCCCACAAGGGTCCCCAAAGGGGTAGGCAGAGGTGTATAGGTAATACCCACACACCCACTTTCCGCCAGAGGTATATCAGGTGCCAACGTGACAGATGGCGAATCCATCGCCGTTACTCAAGCACAACTATACATACGCCTTTGAATTTCTTCTCAGACGTATGCAGGTTTCCTCTCGATGTTTTCCTTCACCGTAAAGCTCATGGTGTAACTAATCACTGTACTTAAGTTCAGAAAAACTCATTGGTACAGTCGGGATTCGAACTTGCGATCTTTGTGTCGCAGGCAATTCCAATATCCAATTTACGTTCATTTCGAAATATAGATAGTATTTGAAACTTTTTTTGTGAATAATACACTCATACCAATATTAGTAATATAATTACAGTCCCGAAACGAACAGGTTCATAAACGTTGTCATAATTGCGGACCTGATTGAAAGACTCTGCTTGAAAACAGGATCTCGACAACAACGCCATTTACCGAGTTTAATTATGACCATACAAGAATATAAAAATAACTAGATCGAGTAAGCCATTTAAGAGAAGTACAACTACGAAAACGTATACACGCTCACAATATTCTTGACCAGCTGCGTTCCACGGTCCGCATCTTACATGTTAATCCAGCTAATTGGGTTTGCGGTTTCAAAAGAGTAATTTCCGTGAACGCGGATCTGTGGAATGCTCCTCGCTGCGGTTTTTCCTAGAGAGAACAGCATGGAGTTCTTCAAGAAGGCTGTGAAAAGATTTCTGCAGGGTCGGCAACGCGCGAGTGATGCCCTGGATGCAAATATCCATAGGCGGCGTAATCGCTAACCATCTGGCGGCTTGTTTGCCACTACAGTGGTATAAAAAATTGCTATCTTTGATCCAAATTTATTCCAACTCCTTTCAGTCTGGTGTTTGAGTAACATACACAAGTCTAACCATTCATAATATGTATTAGCACAATAACCAACGCCAAAAGGTGGAGTTATTATCCATTGTCATATAAATTACATCGCCTTTTAAAAATCTAAGAAGGGTAGAACGAAAACATATTTTTCTTTACATCACCCGTTCGTTGTATGTTAGTGTAGTCAATCAGTCGATCTGTGTGGGCGAGTTCTGAGCAAACTTTATAAAAATATATTTGACCAATATTATTCTATGTGTAGATTTATTAACAAGATTATTAAAACAATTTTGACGTGTTCATTCCGTGTCTGAACACATTTGGTGCAATGTTTATCATTAATGTTATCAAGAAATCATTCAAGCGTTTCCTCAGGAAGATGTAAGTCTTTTTAAACGTGCTTTTTGAACTATTTGATATTCTATACATATCTCATGAACACGTAAGTGAATGAAACGTGAAAGAAAAATTGGATATTAATAAACGGGAAGTTGGGATGGTCTGATAAACTTAATTTGGTACTAGATGCACCAAGCGGTTTCACTCCCATGCATTTAGCACATATATTCGACTACTTCTCAGTACCCGTCGGTAGTACAATATTAGACATGCGACGGCAAGCTATATTGTTTTATTTTTGTTAGGGCGTTATATTATATGGTATGTCTATACATGTATTCTAAATTTAAGCAAATTCCTTTAAGGATGTACAACCCGCAGCAGTGAGATTATTTTTGTCTTGTAGAGTTAGTGGTTTACTTTTTAAACAAAAGTTCATTTTGGATCTTAGATTCAGCTGCCTACAACAAAATTGTACATTCTTGGCTTTGGAGTTTTCAAACATTAGTCCTATATAAACCTACCAAGTATTGAGTTCAGTATATGCCCAATAAAAGCGCTGCGCAAATGATAGATTGTTTGGCGACTATTACAGAGGTTAATGAGGTAAATTATTTTCAATGGAACTTACCGGCGCCGTTCGCCACTCGACCGTCTGACCGGCTCCGCACTTATGTAACAAACTCATGGGTACTTACAGTTATTTTACTAGAAATATGTATAAATGACAAATTTTGGTTCTGCCTACGATTTCGTCGGTTCTGTTAATATTATGGCCAGTTATTTTATTACCGAATCTTTGTATGAAATATTCATAGTATATCAGTTTTTATTACTGTTTGTGACTTCGATCATACAAGTAATTCTGTCTTGTCCCTTTTTTATAAGTGTACTGGGTCTAGGAATAAAATGTGTTGCGTTTATTTTATGAACGTAGGTGTTGAGACCTAGATACTTCTTGAATCTTGTTCTGTGGGTGTTTTTGGAGCTTTAGTTGTGGGAGTGGCAAAATGTACAAGTACCGACGTAAATAATCGGCATGGCAACGTCAATTATCTATCTGCTTGTGTGAGTGAACTTGTCGATACTAATAAGGAAATAATTATCATTCATATTATAACTAAGAACGCATTTGTGTACAAAGTCAATGTCACATTACCAGAGATTCCATACACCAAAGTGATAAGTGACAAATAGGGTATCAGGCGACTATCGGCTGAAGCCCTATATGGTATTTAGCGTTCGGCTCCAACCGGTTTCATCCAGCTGTATCTGATACATTCCAGTTTTAATACACCACGTCCTTTGGTAATTGATATTTCCGCGATGGTCGGCTTGGTGGTAGGTACTGGTAATTAGCACGACAGTTGTGGAAGCTTTAATTAATTAATCTATGTATCAATTTAAACATACTGCGTGGTTCACTCTACTCATACAAGTATGACATTCAAATAACATTATTTTACCTTGGGTTGTCGCGCGACACAAAAATTGCAAGATTAAGTCCCGGCTGTACCAATGAGTTTTCCTCTATGATGAGGAAAGACACTGATTAGTTATAGACATTTACGGTAAAATAAAACATTCACACACAGAGAGCATACCTGCTTTATTCAGTGCTTGAAAAACGGCCATGGGCTTGCCATCTGTCACGATGGCACCTTAAGCCTCGGATTACACCTTCGGGACCCCTGAGTGAAGTATCACAGATACAAATTACCTTGATAATAACATTTGTACAAAAGCTTTCACAAAATGTTAATTAGTCCGAAGGAGGTGAGCTGGTGACTTGCAAGCAAAACTCTCTCTTATTGTATTAACATGAGGAATAAATTTGCACTTCATAGGCATGTTGGTTGGCTGCCGTATTTTGATTTTGTATTGTTTTCATACCTATTCAATATAGACCCATTAAATATGTAAACGGAATCTATTAGAAATACCTACATAGGTTACCTATCTATTTAGAAGTGATTCCCATCAAATCGGATCCCGTTACACGCTATTTGGCTTTAAAAATAATAAAAATTACTATTAATTACTGTGCAATTTTACGCAGAAATGAAAATTCAAGGTTTAATATCATCTTGAGTATCCTGGCAACGTGCCAAAATACTCCGCCTGTGTCTGGCTGGACATTGAAGATTTTCTATAATTCTTGTTTATTTTTATCTACTGTGCAAAATTCGTAATTTCGCGATATACCGGTCGGTTGCCGTGGGTTTGAAACTGGAGTTATTTAAATATTTTTTATCAAACGTTCAAACTTCTATCTATATATCACGGATATACATACTGTGTTACTCTATACATACCAAGTACTTCAATTCCAATTTTTTTTTAATATTGCTAAGTTAAACTGCTTATTATTTGTGAAAAATAAACATGTTCACGTGTTTTTTTTTATATGTAGGTATTTGTTAATACGCCTGGAGGTAACTAAAATCAAAACTAAAGGGATATCCATGGTATAGGCGTATCGCACGTAGGGCGTGTTAGTAGTTAGGTACCGAAGTCCACCAATGAGATTCCTGACCCAAATACATATGGGTCACTCAACTATTCGAAAACAACATAATTTTTATGGGACTGAGAAAAATTAAAGATGTATAAAAAGTATTGCGTATAAGAAGAGGACGCTTTTTGGCGTCACCTTTCTTATACTTCGGAGATATTCATCACACACTGGCGAGCAATCAAATCTTTTCTCTTATAATATTACTGTGGATAAATCATATATCGCTATAAATACTACCATTATTTCTAAACCTCCTTGTAGTTGCTACGGATCTGCATTCAGATCTTTAAAGCCGGTAATACATCTGTTATACAAATTATATAATGTATGAAATATAACGGAGCGTATTTTCGATCTATTTACAACTACATATCTGATTACTACATATTAACAAACTTTTAACTTTTGACGGGTAATCGTTTCAGTCCAATGTGTTACAATGTATGTATATTTATCTACAGTGTGAATTGCGAGCATCTATTGTTAAATGGGGTTATAGTTTTGAAAATCAGGTTTAAAGATGTATATTTGGATTCGATCAAACGAGTTGTTGAAACTGGCGAACAACGATGGAGTTATCGATGTATCTAGATGAACCAAAATAGGTCTTTAAATCTATATACCTAGAAGAGAACAGGCTTTCTACTCTCCACTCTTTGTCTTACGCGTTATGTAGGTAGGTACTAGGCGTGATGCTTTGTATTGACTGAGTTTCTTACAAAACTGACAATTGCTAAACAAAGCGCAATTAGAATGACTCAGACAAAACCTACTAATTACGTTTCAAATGTATTCTCCTTTAATTCATTAACAAACTGTATGCAATTAATTGTTGACAGAATACTGTAGAAGCACTCATAAATTGAAATGTATTCCTGTGGATCCAAACAGTACACGAAGGTCAAGCATTGTGACCACTGCGGTACCATAGCTAACTTGACAGGGCATGGCATTCCCACGATCTAGCCATCAATACCACATTGTTGATTGGCTACAATTTCAAACGCATTCATGGTTGCAGTGGTTCGTAAAGCTCACTCGTTTTATTTCTGTGCCATTGACGTGTTGGTTAGGTATTTATAGGGTACTGTATTTTCGAATTTAGGTCCCACGGCACATGGATCTGTAGGTAAGTTTGTCCGTCTGGCATCGCCAAATGGCACTTAACCTTTAGTTGATTATACAGTCGGCCACCCAACGCAAACGAGTTACGTACATTAATTGAAATGTTGCAAACTTCATAAAGATGCGAAGAAGTAGTGAAAAGTGCGGTACTAAGCCTTTTTAAATTAAACATTTTGCGCAACATTTATCCGATTTGTACCAAATAATGTAAGCGCCTCTATCTTCTGATGCAGTCTATGTCCTTGCGTTATCGTTTACTTACATACGATTTCATATAATAGCGCATACATTCATACCCGTAAAAGTTTGTATTGGTAAAATATTTGCTCATAACATAACCTAACGAACCTGAATAGCACTATAACATGAATAACTCAATGGTCAGTTCCACTATCTCGATGGGTTATATAATAAAGCTGTGTAAAATCTGACGTCAATGTACTTATGATCGAGTGATTGAACCCATAACCTGGAATGTATCGCGGCTTTCGAGTCTTGATGTGAATATTCCAGTGTTCGATTTATAGTCTTCGAATTTATAAAGGTGTATAGTTTAGTATATCCAACGTTTTATGCTTTCCAAATACGCCATTCTAATGTAAACTGTCGAGTGATTCGTAAATAGAGCAATCATAATACAAACTTAATATTCAGTCATGTTACATATACATCGGCTGGCCGATTGTCTCCATCAGGCACGCTATTTGTTATGTATGAATGTCGTACATCGGGACTGACATCCGTTGACGTCCAACTGTTTTCAGTTGAGCCACGTCGAGTGCATAACAAAGCCGCAGAGAGATCATTTGAATATGTAAGACATACCCACTAAAGAGAAGAATTCCATAATTAGTGACACTCAGTCAAGTCAAGCATTACATGCGCAATTGAACGTTATCAGAGGTACTCTATACTCCGAACTAGTATGAGACTCGTCGACAACAGATATGAGGCGCAGAATGTATGTGCATAGTTCCTTAACTTACAAACGGTAGGTAGTATGATTAGATCTAGCGGACGCGGGTGGAAGTGAATGCAAATTACCGTCACGTTACTTGATTATGAAGGGCTTTCGCAGTGCGGGGTCGGGTCCCCATAACGTAGCAATAAGGTAACGGGAGAGGTGCGTGTTCAGTTGCCACCCACCGCTGCGCGAGGCGTGGTGGCCGGCGCCACGACCGTGGCTCAGGCAGTCAAATAGTCACCGTCGGGTCGGTTGTATGTATTGAAAACTCGCGGAGGCGGCGCAGTCTGGCAGTCTGCGCCAAAACGCGCGTTCGACTCACGTTGGCGCTCCGCCCCAGCCGCCCAAACTTTTACAGCCTAAAAACTTCTGTGAAGTGTCCGTGCTCGCATTTCGATGCTCTTCGCTCCCATCGCCGTCGAGGCGATGAAGTGTAAAGAGGAAAACTGCGAGGTCGGCGTGGTCCTCGAGCACAACTCCCTGATCGTATTGTCACTCAACAAGACCATCGTCTGCCTTTGCGGAAGGGATCGCAACAATCCCTTCGAGCGCGGGTAAATTCTCATCGTTCTGCATTTGGTACGATGCTAAGCTGATTACACGGGCTTATCTTCTGTTCACTAACGTAACTGGCAATCATGTGCAATGCCACCCAATTACAGGGCACGACTGGATCGTTACATGACTAGTGGCTTACTGCTTGCTTGCATTCCTTGCTAAGCGTAGACTCTCGCTTAGTAAGTACATAATTTTGTCACAAGTTTGGAGCAGTTAAAACGAGTAATGCATATATCTATAAACTCGATTGCTATCATTCCAACGCCTCAAGGTTGCCTTCGTCAAGGCGAATTTCTTGCAATTGGCCATACTCCAGTCTCGTGCACCTATGTATTTATTTGTATGTTCAATTAATAAATTAAAAGTTACTAAAATAGATGCATACAAGCTTAATATTATAATTTTGCGTGGAGCTGAAATTTCCGCATTGGGTTATTGGTTATTTTATCCGACTAACAGCCGGTTCTATTTAAAAACGGACAATTCTATTGAATGAGTCATAGTATAGTCGTGAATCGGTTACTGGTAAAAACCTGACTTGATACCTACTAGTATCTCAGTATTCACGAAAGGAATCGTATAATGACCGAAAGAACCGAACAAGGTCGTGGCCGGTCGTACAATGCCTTCTAAAGCTATAGTTACCTAAGATCTCTTATTAATAATTCAACACTTTTTATTTAACTTCGATGGATTTACGTTAAACGGACTAAATTTACTGGACTACCTATGTCGTAAATTAAAACTACATAATACTGACATAGGATTTAGCCAATATGTTGATTGTGGACGAATATATTAATCTTCACGCGTTGCCACAGGAGTTTCCGAAGGGATATATGGAGGTGTGGTATGCAGTACTCACATAGCCAATTTTCACCGGATATATTTTTGGTGCCAACGTGACAGACAACGTGGCGAATCCACAGCCGCTTAATATAGCACATTTAAATTGTGATTATGCAAATATGTAATGAAGTTGATATTATATTGAAAAGGTTGTACGAGCTGAGGTTGAACAGATAACCTTCTGGCTATATCAGTAACACGTTTACCTACACAGACGAGACTACACTACGCAGGTGTGGGCGAACATGTGAACTTTCTTCACTCTAGTTTATATAACTGTGCCTGTGGATTCGTAAACATAGTGTCGTAAACAAAAGCTAGCCAAGAAACCGTTTGCACGGCACAGTCGTAAACCAATGAGTAAAGAATCAAGGTTGAACATTTTGCAGGGAACGTCTCGGGTCTTTTGATTAAATTTATTATGCAATTCACCTGCCAATACTAAAACTCTTCGTAATAAACGTTGAGCTTGATAGCTATTATGCGTGCAAAGTGCAATGGGATTCAATAACAAATACCGCTCAGGCTGTGGAATGAGCTCCCCGTTGAGGTTTTTCCTGGAGAGTACAGCATGGAGTTCTTCAAGAAGGATGTGAAAAGATTCCTGCAGGGTCGGCAGCGCGCGAGTGATACCCCTGGTGTTGCAAGCGTCCATAGGCGGCGATAACCGCTTACCATCAGGCGGACCGCATGCTTGTTTGCCACCCAAGTCGTATATAAAAAAAAAGACTGCCATTTTAGTTTCGTTTATTTTTCAGAATATTCCTGAAAAATATTTATAAAAAGTTAGCTAACATCTATATTAGGATGACATTTATTGAGAATGATGAGATTACAGCTTCACAACACAACTACCAAATGGTTTTTCCAAAGGGGTAAATACTAGATGTATTTATTCATGTAGCAACACTCTCTTTTCGCAGAAGATATAAGCGTGACAGATGACCAGTCCGCCTCTCCCTCTGTATTATTGATTTACTCCAATGTATTCTAGTTTCCTGATTTTCTTTTTTAATTACTGTCAAAAATGACTGTCAAAAATGTTGAGCCGTGGTGGCCGAGTGGTTCGAGCAGTTGCCTGCGACGCAAAGGTCGCAAGTTCGAATCCTGACTGTACCAATGAGTTTTTCTAAACTAAAGTACAGTGATTAGTCACACCACGAGCTTTACGGTGAAGGAAAACATCGTGAGGAAACCTGCATACGTCTGAGAAGAAATTCAAAAGGCGTATGTATAGTCGTGCTTGAGTAACGGCGATGGACTCGCCATCTGTCACGTTGGCACCTAATATACCTCTGGCGGAAAATGGGTGTGGGTATTACCTATATACCTCTGCCTACCCCTTCGGGGACCCTTGTGGGAAGGCGTGAGGATATATTATTTTATTATTATTATAAAAGTTAAGTGGCACCCCTAGGCGGTTTGAATCTGTAATTTTTTATTTGCTTATGTCTACAATATAAATTCTAGTCTAGTCTACGGTATAAAAAATACTTATTGTATTGATGTTTAATATTATTCCAATAATTATGACAATAACAACACATTTTACATTTTTATTGGATCAATGTTATGCGGAAGATTATAAAGAGAATAAGAAATAACTACTGACAATAAAATATTTTTTCTAACTAAACATTTAAGTTAGACGCTCATGGAAGTTCACATTGAAATACCTTACGTAGATTACGATGTAATGAGTTCTAATGTCGAAACACGATAATATCTAACTTCATTGTTTCATAAGATATAACATCAATTATGGAATGACCGTTGATAAATAATGGAGGATGGATGACGACAAAAGGATGATGCAAATATAGATCAAAAGCCTTTTAAGATGTACTGACAATAGCTTTGGGATTTTTTGCAGGCTTCTGGTAAAATTTAAAGACGCAAATTCGGCTAATATAATAATCTATCTCAGTACCGAATTTCGTGCAATCCCGTTCAGTAGATTTTGCGTGGAAGAAGAACAAACATCAGAAACTTTCACGTTAATGATATGTCGGATATTTCTGATGTAATGCCCATATCTACTGTAAAACACGCGGTTTAGAAATTAAAGATTGCGTGATGTTCCACGATAGCCTCTGATGACGCACATAGGGGTCAAAACATATTAATTTGGTTACTAAAAGCACGTTATTCGACATTATCTTGGTCACTTTAAAACAACATGATACGATTAAGATTATGGGACATTTCAAAAATTTTCTGACACAATTGAACACAGAAGTAACTACATAATAATAATAATAATATATCCTCACGCCTTCCCACAAGGGTCCCCGAAGGGGTAGGCAGAGGTGTATAGGTAATACCCACACACCCACTTTCCGCCAGAGGTATATTAGGTGCCAACGTGACAGTAAGCTACATAGTTGTATTTTTATCCCAACGCTGAGCTATAATTGTAAAAACCTATTCAACATTCTAAATATGACATCATGCTGGTCGGGCTAGTAACTGATAGCAATAGTTTTCGTTAGTTTCAGTGAGACTATTGTATCATTGATGAGTTTTATTAAAGAGGTTTCGATGTCAAATGATCATACGACGGACTCATCAAATATAAACTAATCAGTTGCTACCTAACACCCATGCTGCTCGATGCCAATAACGATTTTTTTCATAACTATTTAGCTATCATACGCGATTCGATTGATATATGTAGATTTATCTAAAGACAGATAAGCATGAAACTGAACGTCTTATTAAAAGAAGATAAGTTTGATTTTGATTTTATGAACGTGCTTTAAGATCATAATTGATTAGAAACAGAATAGAAGACACATTTTCTTTTATTATTTTAAACAGATTGGAAACGACATATAAACTTGTATCCATATAAACTAGTAATAAAAATATTCGCTTTCGTGGCAATATCCTCTAGACGCTGCTCAAGGGTAACGACTCTTAATGGCTCACTACCTGTGTTTTTTATTCCATCAAGCTTTATTCAAGTCAAAGGCCCGGGTTGTGCTTAACTTAGCTGCTAAGGGCATTGCTCCCTCCCGCTCTCCCTTGCCCTGCAGCCCTACTTTACCTTTTGCAGTTGAAGTCTCGATATTATGGTTACCTCCCTTGCTTATCCACGAGTGCAACTATCCATTGGAAAGAGATGCAACGTCAGCGCTTGCTACGTCTACTTTACCCATAAGCCCAGCTGTGTGTTTTATGTTATGTTGTTGTACGCCTTTATATTGTGGACTTTGAACTCGAAACATGGTGAAATGCACAACTCCCTCGGATTTATTATTATCTTTGGGATCGATACAGGCCTGTTCGATTGCTTCTGTATTATCTAATACGACATTAATGAGGCCGTGGGCTGTTTAGTCCAGTGTTAAGTTATTGAAGTATCAATTGTTCGTCCTGACAATAGTCAGTAACTAATAAGAATTATATCGGTGATCAAATCTAGAATTAAGTACCAATCTTCAGAAATACCGAAATATTTCTTCAGTCAGCTGCCACAACATCATAGTTTTTACCTTTTAATAGCTCTTTTTAATTCTTTAATAGGATGACATCGCATTTAATGTATTTAATATTTTCCTACTAACCAATATTTGCAGATGCATAAGTATGTACCTCCATAAGTGTAATCGAGGCTTAGAGTTAATTTATTTTACTTCTAAGTAATGTTTTCTTAATACCGGTTCGTATGAAAATGGACTGAGAGACACAAGAATAACTGGTTTTGAAGTAAGTACACGTGAAAACACATTTTTCACTCACAGCCGTAATCGGTGAATCCTTATAAAGAGGTTTTACCTTGCATATAGTTAGATGCCTTAATATTCTAAGGTCCGTAAAGCGGGACAAGCCAACGGTCGGGCCTTCTGGTGCGTCATAATCAACTACTATACTATAGCGTCGCCATCAGGCGCCGCCGCCATTCGTAATTTCGTAGTTTTTCGCGGAAAACGGTCATATCTGTGAACTCCCCCCCGCCCATTACCTCCCCCTGGTCGAGACGCGTCACACACGCGGTTATAAAACCCATGCACGCCCCTCCACTTCAACTCAGACGCATGGAGTACTCCGTAGAGGTCGTTTGGCACGAGCGAGCGCTTTGCTAGGCACCTGCCGGCCAACTCTTCACGATAATATTCTAGTCACCCATCGCGCAGCTGCAGCTCGCGTTACGCGGTCTTCCGCGCGTTCCTATGAACAGTGATATGTGCAATAGCTCTACAACAAATTAAAATAATTGTGATAGTTTATTTAAATTTAGTTATTAGTTACGTGCGTCGATTAGACCGCAAAACGGCTGTGAGTGAAAACTGTGAAGTTGAAATGTTGTGACTGCCCGACTGGAACTTATTGCCTGTGATCCAACCCAGTGAGATCAGTTATTCTTGCGTCGAAGGACCGTTTGGAACGATGGTCGGAAACAACGGTACTATGATGGCGATTCGCATCGTCCACAGCAAGCTGCGGAAACGAGAGGAGCACTCGGCTTCGGTGCACCCTGCAGAGGTCCTACAGGCTGCCCCTGCACCCCAGCCAGAGCCGCTCGGCTTCCGCCAGCAGCCGCTGTGGCAGTTCCCGCCGCCGCTGCCCCCGCCTTACGTCTATCCTCATGATCAGGTTGGTACCAAATACAAACAAATAAAGTACGTTCTAAATCAAGAAACTAAACTTGGTCCAGCTGTTATACTTGACCCCAATACAGTTTTAACGAGCTGCAATGTTCAACTGTATTCTGATATCAACGCGTTCCATAGTCGTGGGGAACAAACAAACAATATTGAAAGTTGCTTGAGAAAGGAGTGTATTATGTTATAACACGAAAGAAATCGTGACTGGTCGGACCCTCCTCGCTACGGTGGGAGAGAGAGAGTTGGTTGAGCCGAACACGTAGCCAATGATATCTAAGTGCGAAATAAATTTAAATGTCGGGACACGCTTGCCGAATAGAAAGCTGTACAAGGCGAACATGTTGTAACACTTCGGCCTTCTTTCTTTGCGGCCGTCTGACGAACAAAAGAGGCTAATGCAAACACTCCTCTGAATAAAATTTCAATCTCGTCAGGCGTCTTGACCTCAATATCATGCTCTGATAAACAGCTCTCCCAGGTATACCTGCGAAACATCAGGCTCGTTGACGGACGAATGTTTAACACAGGGTGTAATAATTCTGTCTGAGTATCAAGACGCCACATCAGGAAGCAGATAATGCTAATGTGTCTTTGAATAGCGTATTCAAGGCTCGCCCCGTTCTCGTATGGCCTCAACGTTTACTTTGCAACATTAGCTTCCTAGTCATGTAGAACTTATTTCACATAACAATGTACGTTTGTTATTTTGCTCATTGTCCGTTAGTTCCCAGAAGATTAAAAGAATCGACTGTGAGTTTAAGAATCAATCCTGTTTCAAAATTGAATGTCAATACCACAAAAAGTTCCCTCGATAAAGTTGAGCGGACCTTCAAGAAATATTTGGTTGACGACTGTCCAAAAATAGCGCGAGAAGGGCATTGTGTAATAGCTGGAAGTCGTTTCGCCCGTGTAAATATGGCAAACGCACATTGGGGTCGGTAACGGAACCGCTAAACCCGGCGCCACTCCTCAGGTTCAACATACTTTAAATAAGACGCGTTGCTCCGGAAACTAGACTAACCTTTGTTTTTCCTTGTTTATAGGACAACTTGATGCAGCCGCACGGCAACGAGCGTGCGAGTTTCCGCAGTCTTCGCAAGAATATCGGTGGTCGTTGGAAGCGACTAGTGAAAAAGAAGCCTGAACAGGAGGTCTATGCGATCCCGCCCGAGCTCAAGCCGCAGCTAAAGCAAATCTACGTGTACTAGCAGCCTTCGATGAGACACGTCTTAGTATAAATGCACTGACGCAGGACACGCCACTGCACTGCTCTAAAGGCGATGATTTCAACCAAAACTCTTCGGTTGTAACAGATCATATCGTTACTCGAATATCAAAAAATTGTTAAACTTAAAACATCTGCACGGCTCGACAGCCTCTTAAATCTTTGAACATATCTTTTCGACCAATTAATTCTAATGACCAATTTTATTGTACTAATGATATATTATTTTCCTTCATTCTGCACTACAATGTGATTTTACAAGTCTAGAAATTGTATTATTAAGTATTAGAACACTGCTATTTGTGAGTGTTGTTCCGTCGCAGAAATCTGAATGTTGTATAAGAATGAATGATAGTCAAATGAATTTAGTTTAATTTATAATTTAAAGCTATGAATGATTATAGGAAAGTGCGGTCGCGCATACTAGTGACGAAAATCCAATAATTATGATAAACAATGTATGATGCCTTGTTAATGTAATTTTGACTAATTAGGGCATTTCGTAGATCATTAACTTATTACTAGACATGATCGTATTCTTATGTGAAAATCGATCAAACGTAGATACGTGAAGCTATGTACTGTTGTGTATATACTTTGAGGTATGCTAGTTGATATTGTGGAACACCTTTTGTTTGATACAGTATTTTTATATCATTCATTTATGTTGTGAGTGAGACTGAATAATGGTACAATTTAATATGTGTAAAGTGACACTTACAAATCTTCAAATTAATTATTTTCTGATATTATTGACTTGTATAAAATATTAAAATGGACGTAATACAATATGAAATTTCACATGAATGACCTAATTGTTGAATGTTAAATACGTTACTTGCATGCTATGCTAGAGTTATTTTCTGGTTTTCGCCCGGTCCTTACTGTGATAATAAAATATACGGAGGATTAAAGTATGTTGTATGTTAATGTTTGAGTTTTGATTGCCTTACATCCCGGTCAATTAGAATCTGGAAAGGACCGACGGTCGAGAATTGCAATAGCTCATATTGAGCTTGATATTTCGGTGAGATAAGTGGATAGCTAATAGGTACAATACAGCCATTATAATTTCGTTGAACCTAACTGTTGCGATTAGATGAAAATACCATGTTATGTTATAACATTTAACAGCGTAAAGATAATTTTTGTTTTGAAGTGTATCTTTCGTTGAATTAATGAAAAATAAATACCATCATGATAGAAATCTATTTGTTTTTATGCACTATCGTCCTATCTCAAGATATCCTAGATCCAAGATACCTAACGAAAATGATACCGCTATGGAAGTTCCCGGCTATAACGCTACGATAAATACTTTACAATACTTATCAAGACAATGTTTGTAAACAAACCGTAGAGTATTGTATAATAGCAAACAAGAGAATTTGTGATTTTTTACAGTACATAAGTTGTGATAAAATATTTACTAAAAAATAAAAATAAACATAGCATACATAACACGTCCTGTGAACTCTTTTATGGGCTAGGCAGAGAGAGAGTGCCAGCTTTCTTGAGACTTAAAAAATCTTTATAATAAACAATACATAAATCCCTTGGTTTAATGACATCTATCGGATATATGTTAAAAAAGCTTCAGCTAGGTTCGTATAAAAATTTTTGAATACAGCGCCATCTATGCCAACATGTAAGAACTACTTCAAAGTATTATTATGATGAGAGTAATAAATAAAGCCGACTTAGTTTGTAATTTTTTGTATGGATGGCGTTAGAGGAAGTTTTTCTTAAATAAAGTTTCAGTCAATATTTACGTCCTCACGGAGTGACATAGCCGCTGTGCGACAAAACTCCTTTAATAAATAGAAAAAAAAATATCTCACGTCTATCGAATTTTATCGAATAAAATTAAAGGTAATTAGATTTTCATAAACTCTTTTTTCTAGCTAGAGCACGGAAATTTTGGGATCTTTTAGGCCTTTAATCTATCTATCGTAATAGTGAGTATTTTTATTTAGGTGCCGAAGTGACAGATGGCGAGTCCATGGCCGTTACTTAGCCACGAATCGGTCTTTAACTATTTTCTCAAGCGTATGCAGGTTTCTACGCGATGTTTTTCTCCACCATAAAGTTCATGTAATCTTTAGATTAGAAAATTAATACAGTCGGGATGCAAATAAATATATATGTATAAGTTTTTTTATTGCGTCCAGTATTATTCGGTGTTGTCTGTCGTTCTTCCCAACACTTCAAATTTAAATGCAAAAATAAGAATTGTTTTTTATTCTCAGCCTTCTTACACCCGAACAGCGCCCGAGGCCGGCGCGTGACGCAGTCTTTTGTTGTTACACAAATAAGCCTCATTGTGAATCTGAGGGTTCCCTCATTATTCTCGCTTCATTACGTTGCACTAAAGAACGTGTCACTCTCACTGTAGCCAGAAGATTAGGTTCAAGAGCTTTTGTAGTTTTCAATACAAAATATACCTTATTATTTTTATTTTGCAAGCTGTACCTGGCATGCACTGCAACACCATGCAAATTAAATTGATCGTTTGATTGCTATGGGAGTTCATGTTCTGCAGCGCCATCTAGTGAGGTACTTTTTATTTTGCTCAAGGACATTTGCATGCGCATCCAGAAAATCTCACTAATTTTAATAACAATCGAATTAATAGTTTAGGTGTAATAAAGGACAAGCATTAATTTAAATCTCTATACATAACTGTACTGTCTTTGAAATTCTTCTCAAGAGTATGCAGGTGCTTGATGTTTTCCTTTACAGTAAATCTCGTGGTGTGATTAATCGTTCACCGTTCAAAGTTCTGTGTAGGTACAAAGTTCAGTAAAAACTCATTGGCACAGTAAAGATTCGATCTTACGTTGCATTGCAGGTGAGTAAGCATAGCATACCATTGGTTAAATTAAAAACCTTTGCTGTTGTGGCCTACCACCGCGGCTCAATCAATAATTAATAATATTGGTAGAGAATGTAATCGTATTATTGCGGTTAGTGTTTATTTTATTATTTAGTCCTTTTGATTGGAGTTTAGCGGTTGTTTGTTATTTTTGTTGAATTACTGTTATTTTATTGAACTAGGTATAGAATTAGGTTCATATTATAAATAACTCAAGTGTTTTTGGCATTGAAATTGTAATATTTTTAATTCGATTAAACTTCTGGCGCTTAAAATTTATTATAAATATCTTATAATTAAGAAAAAAAAATATAAAAATACCTTTGTGGAGGATAATATAATATACAATTATAATCCAGTTTTTGTATGTTAAAATAAATTACTACATAAATTTTCATACTACGTAAAAGTTCTATTGAATTTTGTTACGAAATTAAACTGATATCCTTAGCCTACATCGCTGTCTCAATATGCTTAGCTCGATACATGGACCTGACATTTAGGTATATCTAGTAAAGTCTTCACTGTACATTTCCTCTAAAATTCAACCCTGAATGGTGATATATCCAACCATAATGTGGCCCTACATCCGTGTACACTACATAGAACCTCTGGTCACATTGGGCGCTACCATTGGACACTCCACACTTGGACAGGACCCCTCGTAAGAACCAACGTATCATGTGATCCGGCTGCACGGTTGGTACCACTAGACCACCGCCACTGTCACCATTACGGGGGTTTATGCCTGAAAGCGATAGAAATTACAAATAGTGACTGAGTAAAATAATAATTATGATATTGTTAATTAAGATCGTGATTGGTGCATCCTTTTAAGTATCAGAGTGCCCCACTCACACCCAGCTACTCAGCTAGCCAGCCTCGCGGATGGCTAGCTGGGTAGCTAGTGTCATCATGTCTGGGCTTACAGTACTAAATAGTGACAAATTTATTTATAAGAGTTTATATTAATTTGTATACTACAAGAGTGGCAAACAAGCATAAGGCCCACCCGGAAAACGTTTACCGCAGACTATTAACGCTTGCAATACCGAAGTATCACTTGCGCGTTGCCACTCTGTGTTCGGACAGTTATACTGTGTTGGAAGCATAATGGAACTAATCCCCTGCTGCCAAAACAATATAACAATCCTCCCCCCTCCGCAAGGAGCTCATTATTGGAAACCTTATTCACCGCGTAGGAACACAACACACAAAATTGGAAATTTGTAGAATTGAAAAACTTTCGGAATATCTTTAAGCCCTAAGGTACCCTAAAGGGATAAGTATGTAAGATAAGAGGCGTAACAAGACCTTCTTTTCGCCGTGTTAGATGGTGGGTTCATTGCTGTTTCTATCATACGTCATTGAATTTCTTCTCAAACGTATGCAGGCTTCGTACGTAGTCGTGCTTAAGGAAAGGCAATGGACTCGCCATCTATCACGGTGAGGAAATATTATAAGTTGTTGAAAGATAAAGTTGTTTTGAAAATAATATGATGCCGTGTCTCAATGATGTATTATATATAAACTGAGGCTGTGTCTAATGAATTGATTCATAGTAGGAAATACAAACATCCCCACCAAGGCCCTCACAGGCTAGGCAAAGAGCGCCTCTCTAGACTTACAGACCTTCGCTAAATCCAATTTCAACAGTGTGTTTGTACGAAAAAAATTAACATTTAACATACCCGCTTGTGGACCGAATCCAACACAAAATGTGAACTCGTTCAATAAACCTGTATATATATCCGGCGCATACGCGAGACAGACCAAGTCGTTTTGGACTATTGTATATGAGACTCTCAATGTGTTAGAGAGCGTATCATTTTCCGTTGCACCAAAACCAATGACCTAAAAAATTATAAAATTAGCTAGTTAATTAGTAGCGACGATAGGATGGCAAGCGAATTTCAAAACCATTTTCAAATAATTGGTCCCGTATTTGGTTCCATAACATATTTACTTATATTTATTAGTCACACCACGAACTTTACGGTGAAGGAAAATATCGAGAGGAAACCTGCATGCGTCTGAGAAGCAATTCAAAGGTGTATGTATGCACGTTGGTACCTAAAATATATCTCTGGCGAAAAGAGTGTGTGTGGGTTAGTACCTATACACCACCCACAGCCTAACCTGTTGGGGACCCGATATTTATAGAATTGAATCTCACCACAGCCTCTTGACCAAAGAGATTTGTCTTGTCATAAACTGGACCCCAAACGCATATAGGTTGTACGTATTCTGTATACTCCAATCTGTCCACTCTTATTATAGCCAAGTCGGAAGTTGCAAACTCGAAATTGTAACTTGGATGTAGTATCACTTTTGTTGCCTGAAACAAAAAGTTATTCAACAAAATCAATAAAAATCAATAAAACGCAATAAAATCAATAAAACTCAATAAAATCAGAAAAAATCAATAATATCAACATAACGACTGCATACAAGACTTCATGACTTACCGTGAGACTTTGTCGACCGCTCTGGCTTAAGTCCTTGTGATCATCCACTCCGGCGACAATGACCACACGATCGGCTTCTATAAGCGAGCCTCTCAGATAGACGCAGTGACCAGCTGAAACGTGTTGATAAATAAGTAAATATATTTACAGTTGGCCATTGATAGCCGAGTGGTTCAGTCGCCAACAATGCAAATAGTGCAAGTTCTACTGTCACAATGACTATTTTTAAACTTTTTATAAAAGTATTAATCACACCACAAGCTTTAGGGCGAAGGACAACATCAAAGTGAAATCTGCCCCTTTTCGGACTCTTGTGGTTAGGCGGTTGGTGTGATGACGTTTATTAATGTATATGAAGTTTATAATGTATACTGCTAATATATCAGAATGATATGCGTTTATTTTTCCAGGATAATATATACTAATAATAATAATGAAGATGAAGGAGTACGCCTAGAGAGTGTTGGTTCTCTATTTACCCTGCGTACTTCGTGATGATACTCGGCGTGATAATGATCGAATGAATTGTATCCTAAACTTAACAATAAAATAATTCTTCTAATGCCATGTCACGAGATACGAAAAGGTACATACATGATTGACTACGTAGGTATCTTTATTAGAGCTGAGGAGTGTTATAAGACAAGAATTGAGCTCAATTAGGTACTCTCTTTTATAGGCGAGACTCCTTTGTGTCATATCTGCTTTAAAGCTTAAATATATTATACCTATACAGAATTATCATCTCTCTTAGTTCCGCTCCGCAATATAATCAAGTTGCAATTAGTCTGCGACGGGTTCGCTATCTGTTGCGCTGGCCCCTTAATATACATACGTCCAAAATACGGGTAAGCCGAGAAGAGATAAAAAAGTTACCTGTCAAAATAGCAACCCTGGATATAATGTTCCCACCACACTGATATTTTAGATCACCGTTATTCTCATCCCTCAAAAAAATTGCCACATGCCAGGGCCAATCGCCTGCTTTAGCCTCAGTCCTCACTGACACCAACTCAGTATGCTCCATGGACCTCCTCCCGCATATATGGGCCTGGTCCACATTGTCATCCCGCGATATATTTGAGGATGTTATTGTATGGGCTGTCTGTGTGGTAAAAAAGTTTTGCTTGAAAATTATTAAGTCATATTGAAAGCAAAAGCCGTGGTGGCCGAGTGGTTCGAGCAGTTGCCTGCGACGCAAAGGTCGCAAGTTCGAATCCCGACTGTACCAATGAGTTTTTCTGAACTTAAGTACAGTGATTAGTCACACCACGAGCTTTACGGTGAAGGAAAACATCGGGAGGAAACCTGCATACGTCTGAGAAGAAATTCAAAAGGCGTATGTATAGTCGTGCTTGAGTAACGGCGATGGACTCGCCATCTGTCACGTTGGCACATAATATACCTCGGAACCGCGGAAAGTGGGTGTGTGGGTATTACCTATACACCTCTGTCTACCCCTTCGGGGACCCTTTTGGGAAGGCGTGAGGAGAAAGTAATATTGTTTGTTTCATAGTGCTATTGTGACAAGCATACTTATGTATGTATAAGTAACTAGCGGCCCGTCCCGGGTTCGCACGGGTGGACATTAATTTATTATTTAAACATTTTGGCATAACATTTATTTCTTGCAATTAAAATAGCCTATATTAATCAGTGATAATTTAGTACAGCATTAAAACGGTGAAGCAATTTTTAAAATTGGTCCAGTACTTGCTGAGCCAATTCCTTACAAACATACTTAAATACTTACAAACATACAAATCTTTCCTCTTTATAATATTAGTATAGATAAGCTGTCATCGTAGCCCATGGGCTCATAATACCAGCGTACTTTTTTAAATATGACAGCAAGGAAGGGACTTTAGAAGCTAGCATATGTTTATTGTTTCAATCTGTTCGTAACAAAAGTTGACACTAAACTATATTCAATTTTACACTCTACATTTCACTCTCCACCGTGAGGTACTCAACGTGATGGGTGGCGGTCTCCAACGTCGCTCTGAGCCGATCTTTAATTCTATTGACTTCTACACAAATGGATCATCTCCTGCCTTTTGGCCTTGTTGCAATTTATCTGTCAGGTTAGTGAAAGCGAGCTAAAGACGACGATATTGTTGTGGTATCGTGGTGGTCTCGAGTGTCGATACCAACCAACAAGTGGCCCTGCAAGTGACCCTGTGGCCTTAATATTATTGAATTAATATATGAGCACCGCATTCTTACCTTAATCTCGTTATTACATAGAGTAACATTATTCAAAACAAAATTAGTGAGGGTGGGAACACTGGTCCCGTTAGAATTAATGTAAACGAAGAACATGTACTGATGCGGTATAGGTTTCCATGGTTTGATAATGAAATCCTGCCAATTGTTTCTTCTGACGAATAAACTTGTATTTAACGAGGCCTGAAAAAATAATGTTTCTTTTGTACCATTTAAGCACGCTTCAAACAACCAAGTTCTTTCCATTAGTATTTTTTTCACATCTATATAAATTTTTATCGAACTGAAATTTCTAGCTTTAATTGTTTGGCCTTACAATCACTTATTGTAAGTATAATTGGGGTGATCAGATCATAGAGCGATAAGATTGTCTTCTTATGTAACTATCAAATAATATAATGGACGATCCCTAGCCTGCTTAGCTGTATAAGCTAACGCTAGGAAAAGTTCATATAGTAGCTTTTGATAGTATGTATATTGTATATGAATAACTACTTTTTATAACGCTTATCTAATTAATTATTATAAAAACTGTGGTGGCCGAATGGTATACAACACAACACACATATTGCAATTCCTTATCCCGTTTGTACCAATAAGTTTTTCTGAGCTTACAGTTACACTTTATAATTACACCATGAGATTTAATGACGCAGAGGTTAAATAACACCCACTTTTTGTTGCATATACTCTTACGCATCAATTAGGCAGATCGAGAATATTTAAAATGTTAAGTGATTGTACTTACCCCGTATATGATAACTGGATTATCAAAGTGTATTCTCATTTCAACTTCCCTAAGGTTATTATAGAGTCCAAGATTGACTACACCTTGCCAATAATGAGTATATATTTTGTCAAAGTGTATAATTCCAAGACCGCAAGGGTCATATCTTGTTAGCGCGGGACCTTTTAACGACAAAGAATCCACGTTCATCAGAAAAATTGAAAGAAATATTAAATTTTGTAATCTCGACTTCATTGTACTACCAATTCTATACTTTATTGGATGTTAACTAAACACAAACAAAGTCACATATGAATTTTAAATATAAAAAAATCTTTATCAGCAAAACACATACAGGTTGCGCAGAAAATGAAACAGCTAGAACAAATCGGCTATTTATAAAGGAAATTTTCTTTGAGTCATATCGGCGACAATGCTTGAGGCAAATGCAACACCTTTGTTAGGAACGCCAATTGCATTTTTATTTAGGTCAAAAGGTACAATTAATAATTTATATTACATTATACTAAAATTACAAAGAAGTAGAATTTGTTTCAACGAGTTAATAGCAAGAACTCATAATCTGATTGAAACTGAAAAAATATCGGGAGGAAATATGAATATATGTATTTGAAAACGAATTTAAAGATGTATCTATAGCTGTGGTTGAGGAACGGCGATGGACACGCCACTTGTCCAGTTGGCACCTCAAATATATCTCCGACAAAAAGTGGGTGTGCGAGTACTACATTAAAAAAATTAAAATCAAAATCAAAATATTTTATTCAACGTAAGGGACACAGGGAACACTTATTGAATTTTTATTATCATATCACTTATTGAAAATTATCACGGAACTGCCTACCCCTTAGAAGGGAGCGCGTAATTAAAATTTTACGCGGGTGTAACCGCAGGGTATATATATCCAGTAGAATATAATATGTATATCCTCGTTGAATGTACAGTGGAATCATCTGCCGAAGATTTTCCAAAGGAACCATGATACGCATGCCAGCGATGAATAATTAATATGTAGTATTACGAATTTCTCTACAAAAACATAAAGGTAATTTGCAAAATAAAGCTTTGTTCCTTATGTGAGTCAGTGGTGTACTTTTAAATGTAGATATTTTACACGTAATAAGAGTGTCAACTTTCTATCTAGGTATCTTTATTACGCCGATGAACAATCACGGAAAATAAAAGCAGTAGAACGCCAGTTCTTCCTAGACTTATAACCTCTTTCGTTTCATCCACATTGTTTTCTTCTGACATACTCGACGGTTAACTATATCCATCCCGTATTGGTGACTATATAAGTCATAGTAACATCTCTCTTGATTTATAGGCCCTCTTTCCTTCATCTACTTTCTTCTTTTCGTATATGCTCGTCGGTTTCGCGTTCTACCGCAGCTATGCTTAGGTGGGTAAAATGCGACTTGCGGTCGGTCTTTTGTCAACACGATTAGAGGTTAACCCCTAGTAACAGATCAACCGGCAAAGAAAAACCTAGAATTCCAACAATATTTTTCAAGTATAATAAAATGCTGCTCTTTGACTATTATCACTCTGTATATAGCAATGCTATGACCTCTGTTGTTTTGTTGACCTCACTCGATTCGTTGAATTGATTGGGTTTATAATATTGCAGATATATATGATATTATACAATAAACATGTATAGATACTATGTGGGCCTCGCGGTTTCATCTGCGCTAATTAATATTGTATATATTTGGTGGTGGCCGAGTTTTTCAAGTAGTAACCTGAAACACAAGGACTGCAAGTTCGAATCTTGAATGAGTTTTTCCGAACTTAGAACAGTGATTAGTCACACCACGAGTTTTACGGCAAAAGAAAACGTCGAAAGGAAACCTGTTTACAATTGAGAAGAAATTCAAAGGTGTATTAATAGTCGGGCTTGAGTAGCGGCGTTGGACTTGCCACCTGTGACTAAATAATAATAATAATAAAAATTCGCGCGTATATACAAACAAATAAACTCTTTCTCTATATAATAGGTTTGTATTATTATAAAATTATATACTGTATACGTACGTTATTATCATACATTTATAACGAAAAAGATAAGTTTCATAGTAACAATATGTTAAAGTAGGTGGGATTGTATTATGGGGCGAGTTTTTTTTGTATACCAAATAGGCAACAAGCATGCGGTCCGTCTGATGGTTTCCGGTTACCGTTGCCTATGGAAGCATGCAACACCGGGGGTATCGCTCGAGCGCCGATAAATGACTCGTCTTTGTCTGGTAATTTTCTTAATACACTCGTATGAATGGCTGATAGAATCATTACATTATTATTTAACGTGTTCCTGATAATTTTATGCTATAGTGAAAATACATCACGCCGAGTCCCTCACGAGCTAGGCAGAGAGATGAGAGCAACATTCTTCTCTGAACAGAGTAATTAAATTATTGTAGGTAGTTGGAATGAGATCTTCTGCCTCTTCTTCCGGAGTTACTATTCTTCTTTGTCAATAGGTACAAAAAAGAGAAGTAAGCCTCAACAATGTTCAGCGTTGTGTCTTTCCAAAACTCTACTTTGTGTATATTGTACATTGTCCCTTACATCTTAGTGAAACGCAATTACGATACAATAGAGCTTGTAGTTACATTGTTAGCACTAAACAAGGAAAATCATAAATCCACCTTTGTCGGATCATCGGACAGTGTAATAGGAGTTTTACAGTGTAAGTTGAGCACCTATTTTAGGGGTATAGAAGTTGCTAGCAACCGGCAATGCTTTATCACATAGAAATTTCTCGTACATTTGTGCAAAAAAGTTATTGTAACTTTAATTTGGCGCATTTGAATTTGGAACAGACCAGATTATTAAATTGACAATTAAGTTATGAAGGTGTGGGTCCAAGGATCAAAGGAGAATATGATAAGAGCTTCATTCAAAAGCAATACGTGGAATAACTGTAAAACTTGCTGAATAAAATAGTAATTTACCAGTTATAAAACACTGTACGTACCTATCAGTGAGCCAGCGGCCTAATTTCTTTTAACAAAATTGTTCTAATCCATTTAGCAAACAGCTTAATTGGTGGACGACGCGACGATCAAGGAATGTATCAAACTGCCAAGCCTAATACTTTTAATTTACTTAAGAGTTCTGTATACTTCATTTATAATATTAATAACATTTAATTATAATATCAATAAATATACTTTACCCAATTTTATATAATTAGAAAAATTTAAGTGATTATAAGCTCCATACAATATTGCCAATAGTGAGTGCATAAAAATAAATTCAACAAAAGAGGTATGTATATCTAGAGGTCTGGCGCTCTACTCCTCTGCCTACCTCGTAAGGGGCGTGTTGATATGTTTTATGAATAAATTGCGTTAGCATTTTTTGTTTTAATGTGAAGTAATTTCGTTCTTAGTGGACAATATTATAATTGGTAAAACTATTTAGGTTTCGTGAATGTGCGGGCCTAGTCCGCCATTACAAGTTCTCCCAACCGCACAACGAGGGCAAGTGTGTGGTGGCACACATGCTGTATACAGTAACTGGATGTGACTAACTTTTGCCTTTGAGAAGTATATATAAATAATACACCTTTATAGACATACTTGATGAAATCGACTAGACACTGGACGGGAATTACGTTTGTTAATCCATTGATCGTATCCGCTGTAATATCAGCATTTTTGTATTTATGAACTTTAGCGAAGGAGGTATGTAAGCCTGGAGAGAAAAGCGCTCTACTTTCTTTGCCTATCCCGTTAGGGACTCGGCGTGACTATTTGTATAGGATATATATATAGGACATATGCATTGACATAATGATTTGAAAAGAGTAACCATGGAGTTTCTTGCCGGTTCTTCTCCATGGAAGCGACCAACCCGAACCGTGCCTCTTTTTATGACGTTTTATAAGTGCCCACCTGGGCCTATGTGAAATAAAAAGATTTTGATTTGATTTGATTTGACAATGACGGTCATATACATATCGTCATGCCGTCATTATTTTTGTCCAGGCCAGACACCAGATATAAAGGTCATAGATACAAAATACTGTTATAACAACGTATACGATTGATAGTATTTCATAATGACAAATTAAGAATCTCTTTTTTTATTGTATTCGTATTAAATTTATCCTGTTAATATTTTTCAAATACTACTAACGATAAAATATATATTTTTACTCTACAGTATCCAAAGACCTGTACAAAAATAAGAATGTCATTTATCGTTAATCGTTATCATATAAAGCTACTCTATATTCACGTATCAAAGTACGCTTAACCAACAATCGCCCTTTAAATGAACAAGGGTATATTCTGGATTGTTTTGTGTGTATAAAGTAGGTTTAAGTAAGAGGGATAGTGCAAATTGAACGTGACTATACTGGCTCGACCCGTATTATCTTGCCTCACAAATATTTTTATTTAAGTACTCAGAATTCATTTCAATCGAAAATGCCAGGTTATTAGTTCCGGTAAAGTCTAAAGGTGCGTACATTAAATATATTATTAATTAAGTTTTACGCGTTGTTAATCACTAAACTTAGAATATGTTGTTGTAAAAGATATACCTAATACAAGCTTTAAGTAAATCTGAACATAAAAAATTACGGTAAAATACTGCCATTATGTGTGAGAGAAACATTTGATAACAACAAACTGTTGTCGGGATCATTTGGTATTTTTGCTGACTTATCCATTATAAACTTATGTAAGTGTATGCAATAATAGTATTTATTAAAATCGTTTTCATATGTAGTTATTAACCATAATTGCATAGAGCAAAAGTAAGTGCATTATAGACAGAGAGTTACATAAAGTATTTTGACATCTGCCAGTGATGCCAAAACACTTCTTCTCCATAACAATTTCGACATTCCTATGCTCATCAGCTTAACATCTTATCGACTTTCGTACAATATTCGAGTTTGAGAAAGTTAACCCCCTTCTAAGCAACATTTGCGTGTGTCGCCTGTCATATGCTTCTGGTGAATTTTTCCACAATCGTCCTTTCTATTAGAGCACATACGGCTGTTTTTAGCTTGTATTTTCTTGACTTCAAGTTATGTTTGTGAGAGTAAGTTCTCATATCTCGTCATAACATTTTACAGTCCCGTAACGTGTAGGCTATAATGTATAAGTACATATGTCGCTGCGGTACATCAAAGTACTCCGGAAATTGGCTTCGTCATAATCTGGGTAGATTTTATATTGTGTCTTTTGATATGTTACGGTTTGTGAATATCATATCCCATTAAACCACAAAATAGTTTCATTGTATGGCGTGAAATTAGTTCACTTTGGAGTCAGCTTTTTATTATGTTAAGTATTACATTATTACTACTAAAGTAGTAAAATAATTTTGGTTACTTAAAGGTAACCATCAAAATTGCGTGTATATAATTTTTTTGTAATAATAATTTAATAATACACCTTGTCCGTAGGCAGAGGTGTCTAGGTAGTACAGGCTTTGCCTAGTGTGGGGGTCAGTCAAAAATTTTTATTTGTAAAAAAGTTTTGGAAAATAAATTATTATTATTATTATAGTACTCACACACCTACTTTCGACGTGACATCTCCATAATACCACGAGTTTTATTATGAAGAAAAATATTGTCGAGAAATCTGCATACGTTAGAGAAGATATTCAAAAGTGTATGTTCAGTGGCGTCTGAAACTCGGTGAAAGACTCGCTATCTATCTTGATACCTAAATATATCCTCGGTCTAAAAAGAGTCTTTTTCAGAGCCACTTATCCCTTAGGGAACCCTCGGGATAAGGAATTAAACTGTAAAAAATTGGTAGTAATAATAAGAAGAATGATATTTGCAACGCAGATGTACCCTCAATTTTCTTAACAAATGAGGCGCGAAAAATAATAAAGCGTCCTATAAGAACCAATCTGTATGTTCAACAAAGGCATAACATTCCGCTTGACTTGACGATATCAAAGAGTGGGGCATTAACGGAATGAAAGTTACCCAAAATTGTAGTACATGTGGATTCGTTGTTATTTTTACATGTTTGCGCATTCCCACAAGTGTCTCCTAAGGAACGAAAGAACGAGCCTACCTTTTTCAATATAGTCAATAAGTATGTCAATAAAGTACCAAGTACAGATTCAAATTTTTCGTCAGCTAACGAGCTCAATCAATTTAAATAAACAACCAATCAATTAATTTGAAAGAAATCCCACTTAAAAAAATGTAAAACCGTTAAAAATTAAGCGTCCTTTGTTCATCCTTCGAATCTTAAAAACACTTCCAATTTCATCAATTACTTAAAACATTCCCCATCGAAGACTTTTCATTTGTGATGTTTAACCAAGGGTTCGGCTTTTCGATTGACTTGAGCTGCTCAAAGGGCGTAGGGCCCGAAATTAACGCAATGTAAGCGTGTGCAATCGAGGCGAGAGTTCAAAGGGAAGTGATTTCCCTATTTTCTTAAAAAAATATTATATTGTACGAAGCCAAATTGCTATTGGCGTGATCACTTGAAAAGAATTGCTTTGTTACACATAGATACTCTTTTGAAGTACTTCATAAGAGATTGATCATTAGACATCCATTCCGGTATTATCAAATCTTTTAGTAACGATATGAGTAATATTTTATATCGAACGATAATTTTTTATTAAATTAAATTGCAGACTTTTTGAGATTTTGTTCTTCTTATTTTGGTAATATGGTCTTAAATAGATCATGAATATAATCAATTTTTAATACTCCAGTCAATAAAGAACATACATTACATGATTAGACTCATTGCTAGTCTACGAACAAATTACATTCTACATATTACAATATCCCTATACCTTTAAACGAGCAATTCTTGTATATATATATATAATCTGAATCTCGGAAACGGCTCCAACGATTTTCATGAAATTTGCTAGGGGGGAGATTTCGGGGGCGAAAAATCGATCTGGCTAGGTTTCATTTTAAAAAAAAGTAGTTATATCCGTGTTTTTAGGCAATGAAAATCTCCTAATTTCCAACAATAAAGCGTTGCTAAGCAACAAACTTTAAGCCTGGTTTGACGTTATCGTAGACGTATTATATATAAAATCAATTGTTTACATACATGACAAAATGCCTATTAGAAGAAAAAAATAAACGCTTATACACAATCTAAATCCACGCAGCCGCGACTCGTTTCAAGAATATCTTGAAGAAAATAGTGATCGACAAGCAAGACTCATTTCAAGAAAACCATGAAAATAATCAGCTTTCCGCTCGTCCCACACGTAGTGCTAAAGTAAGAGTCTTGCAAAACTTGACTAACGTTATTCGAGCAGAAAGGTCTTGTGATTTAGATGTTTACGAGAGGTTGCCTATGGCCGCTGAAGACGAACAGCGGGAATGACGACTACAAGATTTGCGGCAGCGTGCGGCACAACGTGTAGCTACTGAAAATAACGAACAACGGGAACGACGTCTACCAGATTTGCGGCAGCGAGCAGCACAACGTGTAGCTACTGAACATTACGAACAACGGGGTCGACGTCTACAAGATTTGTGGCAGCGAGCAGCACAACGTGTAGCTACTGAACATTACGAACAACGGGAACGACGTCTACAAGATTTGCGGCAGTGAGCAGCACAACGTGTAGCTACTGAACATTACGAACAACGGGAACGACGTCTACAAGATTTGCGGCAGCGAGCAGCACAACGTGTAGCTACTGAACATTACGAACAACGGGAACGACGTCTACAAGATTTGCGGCAGCGAGCAGCACAACGTGTAGCTACTAAACATTACGAACAACGGGAACGACTTCTATCCCTATACCTTTAAACGAGCAATTCTTGTATATATATATATAATCTGAATCTCGGAAACGGCTCCAACGATTTTCATGAAATTTGCTAGGGGGGAGATTTCGGGGGCGAAAAATCGATCTGGCTAGGTTTCATTTTAAAAAAAAGTAGTTATATCCATGTTTTTAGGCAATGAAAATCTCCTAATTTCCAAGAATAAAGCGTTGCTAAGCAACAAACTATCAGCCTGGTTTGACGTCATCGTAGACGTATTATATATAAAATCAATTGTCAAAATGCATGAAAGAAGGAAAAAATAAACGCTTATACACAATCTAAATCTACGCAGCCGCGACTCGTTTCAAGAATATCTTGAAGAAAATAGTGATCGACAAGCAATACTCATTTCAAGAAAACCATGAAAATAATCAGCTTTCCGCTCGTCCCACACGTAGTGCTAGTAAGAGTCTTGCAAAACTTGACTAACATTATTCGAGCAGAAAGATCTTGTGATTTAGATGTTTACGACAGGTTGCCTATGGCCGCTGAAGACGAACAGCGGGAACGACGACTACAAGATTTACGGCAGCGTGCGGCACAACGTGTAGCTCTTGAACATTACGAACATCGAGAGCAACGTCTGTATGATTTCCGGCAGCGTGCAGCACAACGTGTAGCTACTGAACATTACGAACAACGGGGTCGACGTCTACAAGATTTGCGGCAGCGAGCAGCACAACGTGTAGCTACTGAACATTACGAACAACGGGAACGACTTTTACAAGATTTGCGGCAGCGAGCAGCACAACGTGTAGCTACTGAACATTACGAACAACGGGAACGACGTCTACCAGATTTGCGGCAGCGAGCAGCACAACGTGTAGCTACTGAACATTACGAACAACGGGAACGACATCTACAAGATTTGCGGCAGCGAGCAGCACAACGTGTAGCTACTAAACATTACGAACAACGGGAACGACTTCTACAAGATTTGCGGCAGCGAGCAGCACAACGTGTAGCTACTGAACATTACGAACAACGGGGTCGACGTCTACAAGATTTGTGGCAGCGAACAGCACAACGTGTAGCTACTGAACATTACGAACAACGGGAACGACGTCTACAAGATTTGCGGCAGCGAGCAGCACAACGTGTAGCTACTGAACATTACGAACAACGGGAACGACGTCTACAAAATTTGCGGCAGCGAGCAGCACAACGTGTAGCTACTGAACATTACGAACAACGGAAACGACGTCTACAAAATTTGCGGCAGCGAGCAGCATAACGTGTAGCTACTGAACATTACGAATAACGGGAACGACGTCTACAAGATTTGCGGCAGCGAGCAGCACAACGTGTAGCTACTGAACATTACGAACAACGGGAACGACGTCTACAAGATTTGCGGCAGCGAGCAGCACAACGTGTAGCTACTGAACATTACGAACAACGGGAACGACGTCTACCAGATTTGCGGCAGCGAGCAGCACAACGTGTAGCTACTGAACATTACGAACAACGGGGTCGACGTCTACAAGATTTGTGGCAGCGAGCAGCACAACGTGTAGCTACTGAACATTACGAACAACGGGAACGACGTCTACAAGATTTGCGGCAGCGAGCAGCACAACGTGTAGCTACTGAACATTACGAACAACGGGAACGACGTCTACAAGATTTGCGGCAGCGCGCAGCACAACGTGTAGCTACTGAACATTACGAACAACGGGGTCGACGTCTACAAGATTTGCGGCAGCGAGCAGCACAACGTGTAGCTACTGAACATTAGGAACAACAGGAGCGATGTCTACAAGATTTGCGGCAGCGAGCAGCACAACGTGTAGCTACTGAATATTACGAACAACAGAAGAGATTTCTACAAGATTTGCAGCAGCGAGCAGCACAACGTGTAGCTACTGAACATTACGAACAACGGGAACGACGTCTACAAGATTTGCGGCAGCGAGCAGCACAACGTGTAGCTACTGAACATTACGAACAACGGGAACGACGTCTAAAAGATTTGCGGCAGCGAGCAGCACAACGTGTAGCTACTGAACATTACGAACAACGGGAACGACGTCTACAAGATTTGCGGCAGCGAGCAGCACAACTTGTAGCTACTGAACATTACGAACAACGGGAACGACGTCTACCAGATTTGCGGCAGCGAGCAGCACAACGTGTAGCTACTGAACATTACGAACAACGGGAACGACGTCTACAAGATTTGCGGCAGCGAGCAGCACAACGTGTAGCTACTGAACATTACGAACATCGAGAGCAACGTCTGTATGATTTCCGGCAGCGTGCAGCACAACGTGTAGCTACTGAACATTACGAACAACGGGAACGACGTCTACCAGATTTGCGGCAGCGAGCAGCACAACGTGTAGCTACTGAACATTACGAACAATGGGAACGACGTCTACAAGATTTGCGGCAGCGAGCAGCACAACGTGTAGCTACTGAACATTACGAACATCGAGAGCAACGTCTGTATGATTTCTGGCAGCGTGCAGCACAACGTGTAGCTACTGAACATTACGAACAACGGGAACGACGTCTACAAGATTTGCGGCAGCGAGCAGCACAACTTGTAGCTACTGAACATTACGAACAACGGGAACGACGTCTACAAGATTTGCGGCAGCGAGCAGCACAACGTGTAGCTACTGAACATTACGAGCAACGGGAACGACGTCTACAAGATTTGCGGCAGCGAGCAGCACAACGTGTAGCTACTGAACATTACGAACAATGGGAACGACGTCTACAAGATTTGCGGCAGCGAGCAGCACAACGTGTAGCTACTGAACATTACGAACAACAGGAGCGATGTCTACAAGATTTGTGACAGCGTGCAACACAACGTGTAGCTATTGAAAATTACGAACAACAGGATCGATGTCTACAAGATTTGCGGCAGCGTACGGCACAACGTGTAGCTACTGAAAATGACGAACAACAGGAGCGATGTCTACAAGTTTTGCGGCAGCATACGGCTCAACGTGTGTTTGCGTTGATAAAGGTCCCAAAGTCCCAATCATATTTTTTCACATATATCTACCATGTTCAGATGGTATTCCGTTACAGTTTTACAAAACATATCTATAATCCGTTTCTGAGGTTTAATGAGCACATACGCACAGACAAACAGACAAAAATTCTAACAATCAGTGTTTTGGGTTCTGTTTGCGTTGATAAAGGTCCCAATCATATTTTTTTCTTATACATCTTCCATGCACAGACAGGTATCCGTTACATTTTTATTATATGTTTAGATAGATGATTCTTTAAATTGGCATACCTTTTTCGTTTCTTAACATGAAATAAACACTAAATGTTAGGTGAAGTATACCATGTTATATTAGTGACAACCACAACTGTAGAAAAGTTAATAATATTTTATATTATATTTACCGAGCTAAGCTCGGTCATCCAGGTACTTAATTATTTCATTGCCATGATTTATTGTTTCAAGATTTTTATTTGATTTGGTGATACATTTATGATCAGCTTAGATAAGGTATAATATAATTTAGGTGCCCACGTGACAATGGCGAGTCCATCGCCGTTTCTCAAGCAGGTTGTAGGCTTCCTCAAAGTTTTTCTTTATTATTGATTATTTCTAATCGATACAACATATTTTTAATGGCGGTACCTTTCATACAGAGAAATCAATTATGTGTGTTTGTTTATCGATGACATCTTCTACCTAAACTATCACAGCAATAAGGTTAGCAAAACTAAATCAACAATTACGCTTAAAAGCGATTATTAATTGATATTTACGATAATATTTATTCAGCTCAAAACAGCCAGTCATTAATATTTATCACTGCTCCTGAACACCGTAATTGGCGCATGTCCTTAGCATTTGAACTGTTAATTGATCGCATCACAATGCAGTCTTCAGCGAACAGCGACAATTCCACTCTGGCGCGTCGCGTTCACGATTCACTGAATAAATAAATAGCTCTCAATTCATTCAGACGGTGTTAAGGGACCTTTTACATAGGTTTAGGATATGCAACGTTATATTATATTGTGGTCATATGTTACGGCAGGGTCATTGACTTACTGACTTCAAATAAAAATAATTTTATATCTTGCTGTACCCAGCGTTGTCAACTACGAAAAATTATTGCCCCACTCCCTTGAGTGGTGTTTAAACTATAGATCTGAACCATCCTGTTGCATAACTGTATCTAGTGATGAACCGCAATATCCGTTGCTTAGTTTTGAAGATCTAAGCGTATATAATACGGTGGTAGGTGATTTTATTTTATACTATGCAGAGAGAGATGAATTTATACATTCATAACGAGGTAAGCAGAGAGTATAGAGCCCCAGTTCTCTCTTGACTTCCATAACTCTTTCGCTTCGTCCACATTCATCAGTATCTTAGGCTTCCTTTTAGTTCTACCCAATTCTTTAATAACCTTCACCTTAGCTTTGAGTATTCCTAAAGTTGTGCGGTCAAATTCGTATAGGCAATTAAAACAATTGAAACATTGAAACATTATATATATAAGTTCTCACGCCTTCCCATAAGGGTCCCCGAACGGGTAGGCAGAGGTGTATAGGTAATACCCACACACCCACTTTCTGCCAGAGATATATTTGGTGCCAACGTGATAGATGGCGAGTCCATCGCCGTTACTCAAGCACGACTATACATAAGCCTTTGAATTTATTCTCAGACGTATGCAGGCTTCCTCTCGATGTTTTCCTTCACCGTAAAGCTCGTGGTGTGACTGATCCCGTACTTAATTTCAGAAAACTCATTGGTACAGTCGGGATTTGAGTTTGCGATCTTTGTATCGCAGGCAACTACTCGAACCACTCGGCCACCACGTCTGTCTATATAGGTAGATAATATATAAATGATTCCTTACCAGTGCACGGACCTTAACAACATTTAGATAAGGTGTAAAAACTTAAAGTATTTTTAACTTGCTGCAATAATACTGAAACATATAATTTTCAACTGCGTATTTTTAAGTTCTATTGCATTTAAATGTTAACATGAACAATTCATAACAAAAATATATATACTTGTAAGTTTTCAACTGATAAATGGGATATTTTCAGAGCAAATTGTTCTGAATTACAACAGAAGTCCTTTTGTGTTATTTTATTTATTCAGTGTCCTTTGGTTAATAATATATGCTAGTAGACTATTTTTATACCATCAGTATATATTTATATATATGTATATTCAAGTTTTCTTAACGTGTTTTGCAAAGTCTGTCTACTTCTTTTCATAGCATCACTTTCTTTTCGCCGGAGATATATTTATAATAATATTAAATAATAAATATAGATATATTAAGGCGAACAAATATATGTTTTGTGACAATTGAGTCCGTCACCGTTTCTCAACCGTGAATATACAAACGACTTTAAACTCTTTGTACGGACCGTTAGGGGTTTGAACTTGTAATCTTGACTTCACAGCTGACTAACCACTCAGCCACCATGGCTCCATAACATGTCTTTTTCATATCGAAAAAAAATTTTACGATGGTAGTAAATTGTTACCCCTTCGGCACATGCACTTCGATTTTTAATAGACATGAATATTGTGAATAGCCCGGTCCTAAATTTCCTCTCAGATAGCATGCATCCTCGCTTTGTAATAATAATCTTTTCTGCAACCCTGACCACGTCTGCATGTGCAAAATTACGTGGTGATTGTTTGAGTAACTAAGCAATAAAATATTTACGACTCTAATGTTAGATATGATTATTAAAATATCTAGGATCATTATACTGATCGATTTCCGTGCCGTGGTGGCCGAGTGGTTCGAGCAGTTGCCTGCGACGCAAAGGTCGCAAGTTCAAATCCCGACTGTACCAATGAGTTTTTCTGAACTTAAGTACAGTGATTAGTCACACCACAAGCTTTACGGTGAAGGAAAACATCGAACCTAGATAAAAGAGAAGAAACCTGCATACGTCTGAGAAGAAATTCAAAGGCGTATGTATAGTCGTGCTTGAGTAACGGCGATGGACTCGCCATCTATCACGTTGGCACCTAATATACCTCTGGCGGAAAGTGGGTGTGTGGGTATTACCTATACACCTCTGCCTACCCCTTCGGGGACCCTTGTGGGAAGGCGTGAGGATTTCGAAGTAGTTACGTATATCGAGCACGTACACAAAACTGGTAGTTAAAGAAGAGCGATAGAGGAGCGTAGCAAAACTACACTGTACTTTCTACAGCACAATTGTTACTTCGCAGCTGTTTAGATGGCTTTTCGATGTAATATCGCTTTAGAAAATACCTAGATAGAGCCATGGTTGCTGAGACGTTCGGTTAGTGTAACGTGAAGTTAGCAGGTTCAACTATACTAAAGAGATTTTTTGTCTGCGTTCGTCGTTTGTCATGTTGGCACCAAAACATGTTTCTAGCGAAACGAGAGTCCTGTTATCTGTGCCTACCTCACGGGGACCCTTGCCGGATGGGGTTAAGGTACTGATGCAGAATAACTGTCGTTATTTATAATTATCAGTGTTGCGTCCATGTTTTCAGATTGGTTAACAAAGTAACCTTAATATATGCTATAGGTTTACTTACTCCTAACTCAGTTATTACAACAGAATATTGTGTTGCAAAGCTTTGTTTGTCAGCACAGTTTATGTCAAAAGTGAACCTACTTTTGTTTTAAAAAACCATAAATGCAAATTCTTGGATAAAACTAACGACTTACGTTAGCGTGTTTAAGTAGCTTGTTAGGTACTTAGAAACATAAAAATGGTTACAGGCTAAGTTGGTTTTCCACTTAGTAAGTCGCCATTAAACAAAGTCATTCAAGGTAAATAATACAAGTCAACTAAGGCGTATAATGAGCTGTTTCATGGTTTGTTTCTCTCTTAAGACATTAATTATCTTTGTGTAGGGAATCACGCAAAATATGATAAAAAAGTATTCAATACTTTGTATAAATTAATAATAATCGCGACAAGGGTCCGCGAAAGGGTGGGCAGAGGGCGAAGAGAAGATACTTTCTCTTCGCCGAAAAGATATTTAGGTACCAATGTGGCAGATGGTGATTCCATTGTAATTCCATAAACACGTCTATTTAATACGTTAAGTCTTTCAGTTTCGTCTCAAATGTATGCTGGTTTCCTCACTCCGTTTTTCTTCAGTGTAAATTTCGCGGTGTCAATCACTATTCAAATATTCTTATACTCATTATTAGTATCTGTTCATAAATTCAGTAAAAAGTAATTAGTACATTAGGGGTTCGGGATTCGGACTTGCAATCTCTGCATTATAAGACTACACCAACCATTTGGTAAAGTTCATATGTGTCTTAAGATAACATAGTATTTTACAAAGAAACATTGAACAGTTTCTTAATATACTAACTCTTGGCTACTGTACAAAATTATAAAGCTAACACAACCAAAATTATTGGCCATATCAAAAATACACATGTCGGTATGGATCTTTTTATCTTCGCATGATTTTTATATCCTGAAAATTCCCGATATATTTTGGTATCATACTTATTCGTTATTATAAAAAAAGTATGCATTTTTCTATAACATCAAGCTATTAAACATGCTAAAACCAAATGTTACTTGCGAGTCTTGTTATGGGTTGTAAGTCACTGGGTATCTTGTATATCGTATAGAATGCAATAGAAGTACCATTAAATATTCTCTACCATTGTTCTTCATCAATACACTCGCTACATATCTACCAAACCATATTCCGTAGATTTAGCTACGAGCGTAGCACGCCGTAGCTACGTAGCAACGTACCGGCGTTATAAATATTTCAGTACAGGAAATTATGCTCCTGCTGATACGGTACTGTACAAGATTTTGAATGGAAAAGCGAGACTTTGGGTGTTAAAGTGAAATAGAACCTGAATTATGCATCTCGGTTCTTTTATTGATGTATTCAAGGCAGTTTTATTTCATTCGTACTGTGTATTCGTACTCCAAAAGCAACATTTAAGGTTAAACTCCCTAGGTTCTGATAGAAGTTAGTTGTTGCAAAGTTTATTTTGTTGAAGTATCTATAATTTGTTCCAACAATATCAATGTCACTTTACTGAAATGGGTATACATAATGAGAAGTCCATAAGCATGATTGTATTGAAAACGCTAAATGAATTACTAGAATGCATGTGGCATTTATATTGCACTGATAGCATCTCATAATCAGTTCTTGAAGGTATAGGGTGGTCGTAATAAGCCCTAAATTTCAGCGTTCCTTCAACATTTAGATATGATATATCTTCACATCTTTACATTACTTTACATCTTCTCACAAGGGTCCCTGAAAGGGTTGGCAGAGGTGTGTAGGTAGTACCCATGCACCCACTTTTCGTGGTACAAAGTATATATTTTAGGTGAAAATGTGACAGTGAAAATATGTACATACGACTTCGAATTTCTTAAACGCAGGTGTCCTCTTTGTTGTTTTCCTTCTACGGTGAAGCTTGTCGTGGGACTAGTCACTGTACTTCAGTTTAGAAAAACTCATTGATACAGTCAACATTCAAACTTGCAACCTTTGTGTTGCAGGCAACTATTCGAACCACTCGACCAGCACGTCGAGTCCACGGCGCATTTACATGTTATAATGTTAAATATATTAAAACAAATACTCTTTGTACGTAGTAGGGTGTCTCAGTATGGCATGATGCATTTAAAATGTATGAGCTGTTGATACGGAAATTGCAGTTTTGTAATATTCAACAGTTAGACTAGGGATTAGTGCTAAGCAATAATTAACTAGCGATTGGCGATTACCATTTGTCAGAGTTGTACAAGGCTAAACTAAACCTTGGGCTCTACATAATCTGCTTATCCCTTGAGGCACTCGGCGTGGTCCTATTTTAATTTTTAAGAAAACTAATAGCTCACAAAATTGGTCGTTATTTTTTTCTAATAAATATTATTTATCGGGATATCTTGGAACAAGTTTACATACATTGATGTTGTATGGACTAAGCAAAGCTGGTATTATGAGAACTAGACAACAAAATATTCTAGCAAAATATACAAGGTCTTAAGGATTATAATATAGATATAAATAGCCTTCCTAAATTACAGGCAATGTTTTCCAAAAATATATTCATAATTGATTGTATTGGATAAGTTTTTAAGAGGTATGGATGAGATTAGCGTATTCAGACGCACAAACTCTTCGTCTTTATGACATCTAAAACTAAAGTAAAATTACTCCTGTTCATCACACAAATATCCGGTCCCAACGGAAGTCGAACCCGTGACGTCAAATTTCACAGTCAAATGGCCTCGGCCAAAAGATGGCCGTCAACTAGCTAGTTGGTGGAAGGCTTACCCAATTGATTTGTTGTGATACGGATCTCTACAACTGTCAATAACAATATATATATATGTAAATAAAAATAATTTTATTTGGTAACATAAATTGTAACGTAATAATGATAGCATGACATTTTGTTAATACAAAAAAAAATCGTTTCCATTGACGTACCCGCTACAGTTTACAAATTGTTGCCTAAAATAGCGAGTGCATGAAACCCAGGGGAGAGTGTTAGCGAGTTCGTTTGATTCGACACCTCCCCAGAGCCTGAACCCTTCTAACAGAGGGCGCATTACACGTTGGAACACCGGCATTTGAAAATTATTTATTTTTTAAGGCAAATGCGAAAGCTTTTGTGGGGTGTAGCGGTTGGGAAATGTATCGGCATAAGTTGAAAGGGTTGCCATTCATATCTACCGACTTGAAAATAATACCTTCATTACTGAAAATTATCTAAATGTATACACAATGTCTCGATCAATTGATCGAAAATATATCGTACTCAACAGTTTGTGCATAAAAGAGGTCTACAAGAGTACTGGTATTCTATCGGCCACGTCATGTGGAACTAGTGATGATATGCATGAATATCTAAATGTAACGAGGTATTCTGCGAATTTACATACACGCTAGTATAGAGGTCAGAACACAGAACAGGTCCTAGGGCGTATTAGATTAGTCATCATCATCAGTCCACTGCTGGACATAGGCCTCCCCTAATGAGCGCAATAGCGCCCTGTCTTCAGCTTGCCGCATCCAGCATCTGCCAGCAGTCCTTCGCAAATCGTCACCTCACCTGGTCGGAGGGCGTCCTACAGTACGTTTGCCTAGTCGATGTCTCCACTGAAGAACACGTTTACCCCAGTGGTTGTCGGTTCTTCGCGAGATATGGCCGGCCCACTGCCACTTCAGCTTGCTAATTCTTTGAGCTATGTCGATAACTTTGGTTCTTTGTTATTATTATACTGTAACTACAATTGCAGGTAAAACCTCGAGAACAATAAGTTTTCCGAACTTAAGAACACTAAATCATCACACATGATCAGGCCAAATCACAGAAGTCCTGGAAGGGTCTAACAACACCCTATTTTATAATGTTTTCCTCCACCTTGAGATCTCGGTGTGATTTCCATCGTTTAATAATCGATAAGTTTAGATCAGTAAAGAACATTGATACTGACGGTAGGGGTTCGAACCTGGAATCTACTATGTACTGAGTACCATGGTACTTGTAATATATGCAGTGTTATAAATGAAATACAATTTGACAATTAATTAATTTAACTTATTTTCAAATATAATATAACATATTGTTATCGTTTATATGAACATAACACTTTCATTTCCAAAGCTACTGTCAACACGCCGTCCAAAACATGAGAAAACTTTTCGTTTGAAGAGTGTCAAAATGCGAAGGGGTTACATATATGCAAAGAAGCCTTCAAAGCCTCCACCTTCGGGCTACGGCTGACACTTTCAAGCTATTTCAATCAAAAGGGACATTAAATATTAAAAGCTCGTTATACTAATGAATCGTATCAGATTTTGCCGGCGTCTCCTCGGCCCGGCCTCAATGTGTCTTTTGGCATACCTTTGAGTTTCTTAGAAGCTTTTATCCTCTGCTCAAGTTTTCTTACATGTGTACGGTAAAGAAAGATGGCGGTATTTTGGAAGCTTAACAATATAGCGCCCGTTATGTTTTACTGCTGTTTCTTATTATACAAAATACTTGTTTACTATGTGTTGAAATAAAATTTTAAATGAATAAATAAAATCTTAATAAAGTCGTTACCTGCACAATTGTCAAGGGCTGAAGTCAAGTTTCCACGCTTTGTGCAAATAAACGATGCTAGTATGAGAACAAATCCAAAGATGAAACGATATAAATTTGACATCTGTAATTAAATGTGGCTTGGTGACCCTTATGATAAGACCAGAAGATACTTGTGGTAAATATTTTTACAGGAATACATTTGCGTAAAATACATACGTATTATCATCACGCAGTCCCTCACGGAAGCAGAGAGAGTAAAGTGCTCTCTAGTCTCACAGATCTCTTTCGCTTCATCCATATTTTCGTAAAATTATAAGATCATAATATTTTTTTTATGTATGTTTTTATAATACTAAATAAAACTCAACTAAAAGTAGTACATGCGCTTTTTGGTCTTAAACGACTCTCGCGACTTGTAGAGGGAAGTTTGTCTACTGTAACGTATATTGTAGATTCAGTGTCGATTGATACTGAATAGGGATGCCGATCGAGTTGACGACATGGAGCGTAAAATGAGTTGTTCGCATCGCCGCTTCGGCCGTCTGCCAACGCTGGTCGGCAGTAAACATCCATTGTCTCGCCCGTAAAATGTACAAAGATTTCGTTCGGAAATTGCAAACGTCTTAGGTACCCTCACTGTAAACTTGTTTTCATTACTCCAACTTATTGGATAGATTCCAATATTTTTCGAGTCGTTGCATCCGATTGCATTGAGCGTAGTGCGATTATCATTATTTATAGTTACATTTTCCTGTTCAACTTCGCATATTTTAATAATGGATACTACCATTACGTGATGAATTTGGCGTGTTTTTTATGATTTTAGAAAATACATGAAAAACTTAACATAGCTTTACATTATTACTTATAACTAGAGGCTTATATATTTTTGTTCGATGCTCGAATATAAGGTGATAAAAAATGTTATAAAAAATAACAGCGAACACACAAACTAAACCTCAAATATCCAAATATATAATTGAAATTATTTGAAATTATTCTCGGACTTAGAACATTACCGCTATTGTTAGAGTTTGTTTAAAGTCGAATGCGCATTCCTTTTTTTATACGGCCATGCTTGTTTTAACCAGGCGCACTTTACTTCAGATATTGCTTACGCCCAAATGCTACGGTAACCGCTTATCATTAAACGGTATATAGTTTTGCTACCTTTGTACTGCAATAAAAAAACAGATTTTTGTCGCACTTTTTATTGCGCAATTGCAAATGTCTACAAGCCATAGTAACCGCATACCTAGGCCGTAACACAATGCTCGTGTAATACATGAAAGGTAATTTTAATACATTAGTACCTACAATTTTCATGAGCACTGGTATAATTGTACGATATACGCTTGTATGAATATATGTATAAAGTTTTCCTGCTCGTACCATGAGTACTGGAACGAAAATCCGTTTTCCAATATTAATGCGGACAATGAAAGCACCTAGAATGTAGGTTTTAGTAATTAAGTTTGTAGAGTTAGTGTGAAGTTCTAACCATCAGCGGAATATACTTAACTAATGAAATTTTATGAGTATTAGTAAATTCGTTATTTATACGCCGACTGTTCACCGTTTTGGTGTATTTTTTGTATTAATTGAGTGTATTTTGAAGTTATGTCACTGCCGTTCTTGTATATATATATCTTTACGTCTTTCCACAGGCTCTTTTCAGCGGTGATACATTTAGTGACATTGTTATAGATGGCGAGTCTGTCGCCGTTTTTCAAGACTGATAATATGTCTCGCACTGTGCGCTTCCAAAGGAGTTTTCTTCCGCGAACGCTCAGGCTGTGGAATGAGCTCCCCGTTGAGGTTTTCCCTGGAGAGTATAGCATGGAGTTCTTCAAGAAGGGTGTGAAAAGATTCCTGCAGGGTCGGCAATGCGCGAGTGATACCCCTGGTGTTGCAAGCGTCCATAGGCGGCGGTAACCGCTTACCATCAGGCGGACCGCATGCTTGTTTGCCACCCAAGTGGTATAAACAAAAATTCTTCTCAAACATGTGCAGGTGTCCTTTCAATATTTTTCTCCACAATATTGCTCCTACTGTGATGTCACATTGCGTTCGGAAAAGCTCTTTGGTATAGATCACCGTGCCTCAAACTACTCAAACGAGTCAGTCACTACGGCAATGATATATTTTTTTAATTAGTCTTCACATATTACAGCTTAGGAGATTTTCTTTTAGGTTTTCTTATTTATAGGAAAGAACTGTTTGAGGTAAATTGTAAGAGCTCTACAAAACATATAATGTATATAAAACATTGTATGTGTGTTGAAGCGACACCAGAGTACGATTAAGTTTCAATGAGTTTACATACTTCTTGCAAGTAGTTTCCAAAGCGGTACCTCATAGTTCTTCAAGCAAGGTGTGAATACATTTTATGTGAAAGCTCGCTGTTACACGCATTCTTTGGCTGAGGTATTCGTTACTATGAGCTGAGCTGTGGGGTTTAATTACCATCCTGGCTATGATGTGTTCGCAGGTGAAAGAAAGGCGGTCTTTTCGGCACGTCTTGTGTATTGTGACATGTGTGTATGAATGGCGTTCTCATTATTGTTTGTTCACTAATTAGTGTAATTGGTTTATAGCCGTAATAATAATATACAAAAAAATAAAAATAAAAAACTTGATGAAGGAAAACATCGAGAGGAAACCTGCATACGTCTGAGAAGTACTTCAAAGGCATAGTCGTGCTTGAGTAACAGCGACGGACTCGCCATCTGTCACGTTGGCACCTAAAATATATCTCTGGCGGAAAGTGGGTGTGTGGGTATTACCTATACACCTCTGCCTACCCCTTCGGGGACCCTTATGGGAAGGCGTGAGGATATATTATTATTATTGTTATAAAAACTTGATGGACTCCTACAATCAAACGAAAATTAAATATTGACAGTATACCCTTGGTTATTTGGAATTATGGTGTGAAAGAAATCAAACCTCACACAAGCTAAATTTAGTATCAGTAAACGGCGATATCTTGAAGCTACCTTTATTAGAATATGAAAAGTAATCAATACTGGCGGATACCCGCTAGTTGCCTGGCAATTACCTTGGCTTCCCCCACGTTATAAGTATGAGCCTCATCAACGTGGGTGAAGCCAGTCTGTGAGCCTAGAAAATACTAGACCACTACTCTCTCAGCCTATCTCGAGATGGACTTGGTGTGCATGTATGGAATAGGGAGTGTTTTAATGGAGTAACGTTGTTAGAGAGTTCATGAGTTATGATATTCGTTTCTTTAAGAGTCAAACAATGTAGTTAACAGGAGAGGTAAAAAACAAAACATCAAAATAAAAAAAACAGCAGAAGAAAGTACTACACACAGAAGCTTAAAAAAAGAGTAAATTTCACTGGAATATGAACGTCTACGCTCTTAATGGAATCATCAGTCAATAGACATAGGGCATAGGACTCAGCTTTATAGCGCTACAACGGCCGGTTGTTGGCCGTCTTAGTCGTACAGCTCCCAGTCACTCGGACCAAATCATCGGTCTACTTGCTGCATGTTCCAGAACGTGGTCTTCAGTCCAGATTTTTTAATCCGCAATGGTTGTCACTTGTGAATTGATGTAGCCTGCCAGTCGCCATTATATCGTACTAATTTTGAGAACTGTATCGGTGTCTTTATAACTTCTTGTTACAGATTTTGGCTCTCTCCTGTACCTCTCTCCATCCATAGCCCCTTCGGAGACCCCTACAATGGAATGTAAGTTGTCTATACAAGAATCCTTCTGATTAGATTGCCAATGAAATTATTTTTCGTCGTCTCATCTATTGCATACATTTTTATTATTGGGAATTAAATCCACAAATTATATAAAATGTAATAAGGGACGACTGGATTACAGTTCCAATAGCGGAGTTTGGATATCCAAAGTTACAAGTGAAATGGAAAATCTTATAAAATATAGCCTTTGGGGACACAGTTCCATTTCACTCGCGTCGCTTGTAAAATGAATTATGAATACTAACTTCATTTAATTTTGCACCGGTGCAATCGCGTTTGTCTAAGGAAAATCTTATTATAAGTGTCTTTTTTTTCGCATCAAATTATAAACGCCGTTTTGCCATCCATCAATTTTAACTCGTACGATACTCGGCGAAAAATGGATTTCAGGAAACAACTGCCTATTTTTCTTCTTCTTTGTAAGAAGATGCGAAGATATTGTAGTAAAGACAGTGATTATTTTAATACCCTTGTAAATGTTTTTGCATGTCATAAATTTTCGATATGAATTGCTCGATGCAATAATATAAAATCATTTGCTATAAATTCATACGTGTACGTTTATATTATTTACTGTTAATATTTTTTATTATAGAAACCTTATGTCAACCATATTGTGTGAAATACATACATATCACGGCTACTTTCATTTTCTTTCTTTTTTCTTTTTACACTTTTTTACATCACACATACGAGGTAGTCAGAGAGTAGAGCGGCTAGTTCTCTCAATAAATACTGTGCTATGTGTATTTCCAAAATAGTTATAAACTCTTTATCATAGCCTGACTCGGTTATCTTTCCTACAAACCGCAACGAATGAAATGACCCGTTAAGGAAACCATAAAACGCTCTTGAACGACATCTCCGCAACAAAGCGACATAAACAAACACAAATCAAGGCAAGTGCAGTCCAGTTCAGGCAGTCGATTTCTTTATCGATAACAATATTTCCTTTGGAAAGGCCGACAAATAAACATATTTTCATGGAAATTATGGTGAATCTGAAAAACACTGAGGTTAAGGGACGAAGGCTTGGATGTTTGTTGAGATTTATAGTATTACTGTGAAGACATAATAACCTGTTGGTTCGCTTGTCAATCGATTGACCTTTTTCCTTCTGAAAAGTTCTCAGATTCCAAAGTGTTAAAATTTTTAAGAAGGGTATATTTTTTGGCTTTCCAATATGGCTATAAAGTGCTGCTGAGATAAATGAAAAAAAAGGTTTTATATCGTCAAATTACGTATACCATCAGAGCCCGTCACGGAGTAGACAGAGAGAGAGCAGCGCTAGTTCTCTCTAGACTTATAGAACTTTTTGAATTCATCCTAATCATCAGTCCCTTTTTACATGCTCGCACACATGTCCATCACAACTATGGCATACACTCTGCATAGTTTAAATTTACCATATATTTATAATCTACCTGAGATCCATGTGGCCGAGTGGTTCGAAATGTTGCCTGCAACACAAAAGTTTCAAGTTCAAATGTCGACTGTGGCGATGAGTTTTTCTGAACGTAAGTTATGATTAGTCACGTTAAGTAGTGATTAGTTAGTTACACCACGAGCTTTAGTGTGAAGGAAAACATCGAGAGGAAACCTACATACGTTTAAGAAGAAATTCCAATTCTTTATCATAAAAAATATGTCTGGTGGAAAGTGGGTATGTGGTTACTAACTATACACCTGTACCTACCTCTTCGGGGACCCTTGTAAGTAGTAACTTTAAGCTCAGTAAAATTCATACAAAAGGTCTGCTATAGAATATCTGACACTGAAATGGTGGCTATTTATCCTGACATATATAATAAAAGATGCCTCATAGTTGTGACAAACTCTAGATACGCTTGAGCTAGATATATTTTCTCTGCACACGTAGATTTTCCCTGCTAGCTTCACAATGATCGCCAACAACAAAGGAAAATAAGGCCTTCAGACCAGTTCCGTAGCCACAATGGCCGAGTATGAATAGAGCAGCAAGTCACAATGTTGCTCCTAATTAATCTAATTACTCCACTTTCAGTTATGGAAAAATTCAACATTTGCGCATTGTTTCCATTTGTATACTCAACAAAGGCAATTTTGTAGACTGTGACATGTTCGTACCAAAAAGCGTGAAATGCTTTTAATTTGCGCGAACAAAACTGTTTGGTTAGTTTAGCTTACGGCTTCAACGTAAAATAATAATTATCATATGCTAGGGAGTAGCATGCAATTCAACGTCACGCATTATTTATCGATACCTAGATGTGTGTATTGATTGCGTTGGTTAAGATATGCATTATTAATAATGTCATATATTATAATACAAACAAATGACAGGCGGCAGTCCAACCCGTCGACTTGCTTCAATCTTAAATACACCTTATTTTACAGGTATAAAAGTGGTGACGATACAAATAATAAAATACTGGGAATAGAGAGGATACCAAGGAACAGAATCCACCGAGATCTTTGTCAGCATTATCGCATATCCTATACTCTGGACCTAGCTTTCTATTGAGGCTTCCTTTAAAATGTTGCAAAGAAAATGCCATCCAATGTCTTTTGAGCACTGAGCCGTAACTAACTACTTGGATGAAGGAAATGTATTTTTAAGTTGTCGCCGTCTCGTCTTTATGGTCGATTCACTCAATTAGCTTCCGAATGGTGACGTCACTAATTTCTTAAATACCATGACGCAATGCATAGTTCTTGACTCTAAATAGTTTCTATACCAATGCCAAGGATGTTCAAACAGTGGAAAACAGGCGTGTACTCGTTGTTAAGCGCTTACCGTCTTAGGTATTGGGTATACGCGTTATTAGGTAGGTATGGAGGTATTGTCACACCAAAGGAGTTCTTTTTGCTTTATGACCAAATCTTGATTTTGGTTTGGAATTACTTCTTTTTTTTTTTACTTTTGTTTGGTACCAAAAAGTAAATAAATTCAACCTCACAATTAGTCTCATGTTGATCATTTAAACGTGGGTAGAAATAAAAGCAAATCTGTGTTTAGTATAATGTGATTTTTTCTACCTTGAATAGATCGAATATTTCTTTTCAGCGATTCCATACAATAAAGAAATACTAACATGTTTTATGTACGTAAGTTCCTACATATTATATCGTATACAAACAGTCGTAGCGGTCTCAATCTCAACGCACCATCGTGCAATATCATTAGGGTCTTCAAACAAATAAGTCAAAATTACACATAGACCCACATACAAGTGTAGTGAATGTTAATTAAGTTGGGAGCAAATACTGCCTGTCAAACAGCAAGCAGACTTAATTAATAGAGCACTGTGTCTTGGAATTAACTGGATCTTGTCAATGGCAAACATTGGAGTTGGTGGGGTACATTATAAATAGTCCCTTTAAATAAGCTATATTCACTCAATTTATAGCAGTATTCATAAACTTGTCTTTATAATGGATACTTACACTATGCTCTCTCGGTATGGAGATAAAGATATTTCAGTAAACTTGTTCTTATATTATTTGGGACTAGGTTATTATATTGCGTGGTATTTTCCCAAAGTATTCAATCGCGAGGAGAGAATAAAAATTATTTTTATTATAATTATAAGAATATTATGATTGTGTAGGTAGTAATAAATTTGTATAGTAGTAGTTTCTGAGTGAGTGAGTGAGTGAGTTTTTCTGAACTTAAGTACAGTGATTAGTCACACCACGAGCTTTACGGTGAAAGAAAACATCGAGAAGAAACCTGCATACGTCTGAGAAGAAATTCAAAAGGCGTATGTATAGTCGTGCTTGAGTAACGGCGATGGACTCGCCATCTGTCACGTTAGCATCTAATATACCTCTGGCGGAAAGTGGGTGTGTGGGTATTACCTGTACACCTCTGCCTACCCCTACGAGGACCCTTGTGGGAAGGTGTGAGAATAATTTCTTGATGATAATAAAATGTAGGAGTGATGAGAAAATTATATTTTTAGAGCGTTCGTATTCATATAAAATGTAATGATATTATGTATATGTAACAGAATGATTCGGTCACAGTTTGGAGCATTTCTAGATGTCTACTTAAGCACCTTCTTAAAATAACTAGTTGGTTACATCCTAGAAATTTTAATAGTAATATACAATTTGGCTAGAAACCTCTTATGTCCCACTGTCACATACTTCTAAATAAATGTCAATGAGCAACCTTACAAGTAAAACAACGCAGGAATTCCTACAACAATTTTTTCCCCCAATAAATCTGTGGTCAAATCTGGCACATTAATCAGGAGTAGCGGCGCGTATCGGACCATCCTCCAATACCAAGTAGCTCTGTGATTTATTGGCACAGCGGAAAGGTGGTGTCTACCACCTGTCTGCCAGATCCTTGGCACCGAAACTAAGCTGCGTGGACGGTTTTCGAATTGCAAGCGAATAGGAGATGCAATTGTTAAAGGTTTGCTTTGCTACCGCATTGAGTGAATTCCAAATAACTTTGTGTGTTGCGTGGCGTCAGAAATCTGACTAAGGAAGTGTGATTGCAACTTTTCTCAATTTTGGATGCTTGAGTATCACGGCTGAAGAATAGCATAGACATGGGTGTCAGTAGTCAATAAGAACCTCGAAGAAGGCATAGTCAACAAAGAGATGACCGAGCTGCCAGGAGACGCATGATACGAAGGGCCGACCCCAAATAGAATGGGAAAAGGCCATGCAAAGAAAAAGCTGGAAAACCGTAGACACCACGCAAACTTGTTGCATATAAGGTATATATCACAATTATAATGAGACTTAGCGCCTACGATTGGGAAACATGACGTTGAAGCATGACAATCTAGCAAAATATTACTGAATGAGGGACTACCTGCCACTTATTATGCAATAAAAGGCTCTCTTTACTTAACCCGTGAGGGACTCAGCATTACTATGTATATGAAATCATGTAGAAGTGCATAACTAAGTCTTATTTAGATGCAAAGCCTAAATGACAACACTCTCCTCGTGTAGTTATGAGTGCAAGATTTCAAACCCGTGTCATTTATTGTATCAATAAATAAAATCATCTTGACTTAAGTACTGATATATCTCCATGCAAGCATTACTGTTAATACTACTTTTAATATCTATGACCGTCGTGTATCGTGGATCAACTATACATATCCAAAACCTTAATTTTTATTTCACAGAAAAGATTTCCGATATTTTCAATCAAAACTTTTAATAACATTTCTAAATAAATGACTACTAAGGAGTTCAACAGATCAGTACTCTTTGAAACTCCACGCAACCCTATATGCTTACTCGAAATACGACAAAGGAAAAGTTTTCAACTCAAGCGTCTGAAAAATATTACCCAACTTAAGTTTAATCTCTTGAAAACGTTCAAGGAAACGATTGTAAATAGGAACTCTTCGTTTAAACAGCGGCTATGTTTGCTCAGACGGAATAGAGCTACTGACAAATTAAATATATTTAGCAGATATTGTATGCTTAGCTATTTATGTAATATATTTTAACGCCTTCCCACAAGGGTCAACGAAGGGGTAGGCAAAGGTAGTTAGTAACCACATAGACAGTTTTCGCCAAAGATATATTTTAGGTGCCAACGTGAAAAACTACGGTTCCATTGCAGTTTCTCAAGCATGATTATAGATAAGACATATGTGATATGTAAGCGGGCTTCTTCTCGCACTGTACATAGGTCTAGAAAAACGCACGCAAACACGGTACAGTCGGGATTCCAACTTGCAATCTTTGTGTTGCAGGTAGTTTGTGTCGAACCACTCGGCCACTTTAAAGGCTTTCTTAACTATTGAGGAACTCATATTTCAGACTTGCAATCTGTACATGCACAGGTGCCAATTACCTCGAACAAATTGAACGAAAACTCAATGGGAAGTTATGAATACCCGAAAGCGGCGAGCATGTATGAAGAGATTGATGAATGTGGATGAAGTCTGTAAGTCTGGAGAGATTTTATGATCTAATCTCTCTCAGTACCTATAGCATGGTGACATGAATGTATGTCATTTTCGTTTCCTTCATGTATACGGACAATACAGGTGTATTTACATACAAAAGTATATTTTCCGGACTACTTCAAGATGAAAGGAAATGTTTTAGCATGTTTTATATATTTATTGGAATGAATATGTAGAGCCCACACCGATTTACATTAAGAGGGTAAAAAAGGCACCATTTTTTTTTTTACAAAATATCACTACTTGCTCCATCTCGTGTTAACTAATATAGAAAAAATCATATAGTCATTAAGATCGTCCCTTATGCTGCCTACATAGCTGCTACATGTACACGGGTCGCATGATAGTTCATCTGTTTTATATTGCATAAAAATAGCAAATCAAATATTTCATATGTACCTGGCGTGAAGGCGTGAACTTCTCACAAGTTCCCCAAGAGAATCGATAGAGGTGTAAATTCACTCTCTATTTCCCGGACACATATTTCGGTGCGAGCGTGATAGATGGCGTAACCGTCGCCGTTTCTAAATCACGGAACGTTTTTTCTTTCAGCGTAAGTTTGATGGCGTACTTTGATACAGACGGTACTTGAACTTGCTATCATTGCTCTAGAGGCGTGTATTCAAAACAGTCGGCCACCATGACTGCACCTTATTTTATATATACAAATATATTTTTACTACCTCGCCATTGTGGATCACTATCAAATTTGTACACGTCACATTGACTTTGTGGAGTGTTGGATTTATAACAAGCTCCGTCGTGAGTGATTAATTACAATTCCGGCTGATAACAGAGGATCAGCACGCTTTACGCGACGGTTATTGCCGTGTAGCTATTGAAGTTATTACACTTTGGTGAGCTATAAAGGGTTATTTATGAACATTTGTAATATGATGCGCATTATTAAGTATGCCTTTGTAAAACCTACTACCCCGATAGAGTCGGCTAAATGAAGATCATGCTCCTTTGATCTGTACGAATGTGTTTCAAAACTTACTTTTATTACTAATGAAGTTGGAATCAAACGTGCGGTTTGTCTGATGGTAAGCAGTTACCGCCACCTACATGCTGCCGACCCTGCAGGAACCTTTTCACGCCATTCCTTAAGATCTCCATGCTGTACTCTGAGAATAACTTGAACGGGGAGCTCATTCCACTGCCTGAGCGTTCGCGCAAAACCAGTTTGGTTGCGATGGTATGTCGATGAAATTCCTGTAGAATTCGATAGGTGAGATAGTGAGAGGTTAGGTTAGGAACAGTAATATGTTAGCTTTACTGTGAAGATAAACATTGTTGTTTCATGTACCTATACCGTAAAGAAGAAATTCAAACACGTATGTACATTCGTGCCTTTGAAACAGCGATATAATATAAGGTTGGTAAATATATATGTACTTGTATGTAGATATGACGAGCGTGTATGACAAGACTGATGAAAGTGAATGAAGCAAAAGAGGTCTGAAGTCTAGAGAGAACTTGCGCTCTGCCCACCTCAAGAGGAACGCGGCGTGATTATATATATGTATATTTGCAATGTTGCAAATATACATACACATACATACACACAATGCTTTATAATGAAAATTCTTAGTCCATATTTTTTTACGGTACATCGTAATGTTCAAACCACTGCACTTAATATTCCTATTTTACATAATTTACGACCAAGATAAGAAGCTGAAGTGCAAAATAATAAATATTGTGCATTCTATATTTATAAATAATATCCTCACGCCTTCCCACAAGGGTCCTCGAAGGGGAGGCAGAGGTGTATAGGTAATACCCACACACCCACTTTCCGTCAGAGGTATATTAGGTGCCAACGTGACTGATGGCGAGTTCATCGCCGTCTATACATACGCCTTTCAATTACTTCTCAGACGTATGCAGGTTTCCTCTCGATGTTTTCCTTCACCGTAAAGCTCGTGGTGTGACTAATCACTGTACTTAAGTTCAGAAAAAACTCATTGGTACAGTCGGGATTCGAACTTGCGACCTTTGCGTCGCAGGCAACTGCTCGAACCACTCGGCCACCACGACCATCCTATATTTTATTTATAATAATGTTGACAAAACATTTGATAGGTATTCACTGTTTCGGTAAAATTAGAACTCATTCAAGAGACTGCTTACGCTGTGCTTTATAGATTGATTTGATCCGGTAGTAGGAATGCGACCTTTGTATTGCGGTAAAATTATTTCTGTACGCTATTCCTAATTTTAAAATGAAAATTATTTACTAATACATACATAATAAGCGAAAGTGTATGCAAGAAAAGGCAGAGGAAGAACACGTTCCAACTACCTTTGATCTACAAATCGGTCGGACACTCAAGGACAGGAACAGCAAGAGTACTCTAAACCGACGAGTATGTATGAAGAGACTGATGAATGTGGACGAAGCGAGAGGTATGTCAGTCTAGAGAGAACTGGCGCTCTATTCTCTCTGCCTATCCCGTTAGAGACTCGTCATGATGATATGTATGTATGTATGTATGTACATACTAAAATTATTTCATAAGCGTGTCTTATTTATTTCATTTCACGATTCATAATAGCTGGTAGCACGTAGCTAACATATTTTAATCACCATTTAATTAAATCAAAATCAACCTATTCGGGAAATGAGAGTTTAATCCAAACGGCGAGCGATCCGCCAATTGAGTATGCAAACAAAGTCTGCATAAAACCAACGAAATGATGAATAACACGGTAAATAATGAACAATTAATGTCTCAAATTAATTGCAGTTCACTCATCAAACCTTGAGTTTTACATATGGGGAAAGGCCATGTATCTGGAATACAACGTTGTTAAATGCCTTATATGTTAGGTGACACGGCAAAACTCGAGAAACGCAGTGCTGACTGTACAAACATTAGTAATGTGTGTTGTCAACCACATCAATTAAGACCTATTAAACACTGCCTGCTTGCCGGTTGTTACAGCGTATTAGAAGCACTTATTGAGGACTCTCCCAACGCTTCAGTTAATTAAGAACTGCGTGACGCGAATAAATCTAGATGAGCCTGACAGATTTCAATAAAAAGTTTATATGGGTGATGTAATAATGGCTTAGGTATATAGGGGTTGACAAGTCTTTTCTCTGGTTTACACTTCCAAAAGTAACATTCTGTAAAGAGCGAATAACCTCATTACTAATTTTATTAAAGGTATTCTAAATTAAAATCTATAATATTACCATTAGAACATACTACTAGTTGGAAGAGAATTATAAAGGTTGATTAGGCCGTCCGGTCGTTTGGCAAATTGATAGTGGAGCGAAATGCCTTCTATGCTAATGACCTATGTTCTACTATAAAAATAAGTTCTAATATCGATCGCTAGACCTAGTATGGTAGTAAGCTGGCAGTAGAGGCCTTTTCTGTGAGTGAGTGATTTTCAGAACATTATTCTGATGAGAGGTATACCAAATGCATTGCGAAAAAAATACAAAACAGCAAGCTTTTCTAGAACCGAACGAGAAATTTATCCCATTCTTATTAATTGCGGGCTATACGCTAGCGAGTTACGCTTCAGAGATTATTATTTCATTAAAGTAGTAGACATTTAATTGTCGGCGTCTATTTCCTATCCTCTAAACATGGAAGCTGTAATTGACTTCGGTCTTTTGCTCGGATAGTTGTTGGCTACAATACAATTAGATAATAATTGAGAGACATAAACATTGTGAGGAATACAATCCTAAATCCATTCTTACCGTGTGGTTCTAAGTAAAAGTTACGATTGCCTTTGTTCCGGTGTTTAGTATCAAGGTTTGACTCCACGAATTATACAGTGTAGAAGAACTCATATGTTTCAAATGAATTTCAAAGACGCATTTCAAGTCGTATTCCAAGAACGGCGGCCGAATTGTAATCCTTTGGGCCGAGGTAATAAAAAAACCTTTATTATATTAATTAAATGAAAAACTGTCTTGCGATATGGGTCAGTGCCTTATGGCACAACTGCACAAATATTTGAATAAGTACTCAGTATACAATATTTTATCTTCTATCTTTCAACGTACAAACTTCCCTCCAAGGTCTTAGAAGTAGAAATATGTGTAGTAAGTTTAAACATATCCACTTATATGTGACGCTCTACCCTTATTTTTGTATTATGACGTTAAATAATGTATATGTATCAATATTATTCATACTAAGCAAAGTATAAAAACAACTCATGCGTCCGTCCGTATTAGGTAAACTGTTGAGACTTATGTTCATCAACTTTAACAACTTATAAAAATGTACACAGTTATACATTAAAATTTTATTTTATCTCTGTCTGATTTTATGACAAGTCATAGAGAGAGAGAATTCGTCTCACAAGACGAATATAGTCATCAAAGTATGAATTACAGCACAACTCTTCTTTGTAGCGGTTCAAGTCGAGCCTTACAATACGCGTTCGAATGTTCTATTCTTATTATAATCATAATATAATAAAAAATAAATGTTCTATTCTTAATGTGCTTGTATTATATTTTACGTAATCTCAGTCTCTATCTCGCTTGTATCATCTAGTTACAAGCGAGATAGAGACTGAGATTACTTGACGGATTACAGAACTAAGGATAGTTTTATTCCAAAAACAGCTAAACAGCATGAAAGCTAAGGTACAAGTAGAAATCCCTTCCTGTAGCATTAGCAAATTTTACGCGCGGCACACCTAGTTTATTTATGTGTTTCTATGTGAGAAAAATTAAATCAGTTAGAATTTGATGGAGTCAATTGAGTCAAAACTACACGATGAAGAAATTCAATCATGATATTCGGAAAAGAAATAAAATAAAAAATAATAATAACATAAATACAAAAAAACTGTGTAAAAGAATGCTACGATTTATTATCATTTATTCAAAATGGTAACCAATTTCAGGAATACAATAATCGACTAATTACCGGAACGAGTATTTTCTTTCAATTAAGAATACAATGTTCCGAGGAAACATTTTCTTTTTACAAATTACTAAAATGGGATCTAAATTCTTTAATTTTCGTTTGAATAGTTAAATATTAAAACCTCCTTTGACATTCAATGTATTTGATCAGTTATAAAATAATAACTCATATAATATACTTCTCGTCATGTCTCCGCATCGGTGTTTCGATTTTTCTGATGAGAAGTCACTCACAAAAGAAAAGACCAATAACAATAACGAGGAAGAGGTATGTAGTTTTTACACCCTCCTTTCGCCGGAAATATATTTAGGTGCCTAGGTGAAGCGTATGCAAGCTCCCTCTCGATGTTCTTATTCACTGCAAAGCTCGTAAAAATTATATATTATTCAATATATATCAAAATAATTCATGAACATTATTAACAAATTAAAAATCTTTAACGAAAGCAAGTTAGGATTATATCTTCCAGATTTAAATAATGCACCGTAACAATATTTTGCTGTGACATATATGTATGTACTTAGGTAGGTAGTTCTAGCTCTAACATACATAAAAATAAAACATTTTATTTTCATTCTATATACGTATCGCTCATTTCAAAGCCCATATCTTAAGATTAAAGTTTATACGAGAGAAATATTTCTGAAACGTCGAGTCGGAAAAGTTTCGTCTTTGTCATGTAAGAAACTAAGGAGGAACAGGATCGTTTGTCTTAGCGACTGGGAGACTAAGCTTCACGTTTTGAATCTCAGGCAATAAATATTTGTGCACAAATGTTGGTATCGTTTACGTGCACTAGATTTCGATTACAGAAAATATAATTCAAGAGTGTGAAAGACACCTCTGTTCCTTAAAATATATATGTACAATACATATTATATTGAGCAGTAGGGGAGTGGTTTCAGTAGTTGCCTGCTACGCATAGATTGCAAGTTTGAATCTTATCTGATTTTAAGTACATTGATTGGTCACACCACGAGCTTTGCGGTGAAGGAAAACATCGAGAGAAACCTGAATACGTTTAAGAAATTAAAAGACGTATGTATAGTCGTGCTCGGGTAACAGCGATGGACTTGCTATCTGTCACGTTGGCACGTAAAATATGTCTCCGGCAAAAAGTCAGTGTGTGGGTACTACCTATACACCTCTGCCTACCCCTTCCTCTCCTTATGAGTAGCACTCAAACACGAAAAAGTGACTAATCATTGCACTTAAGTTCAGTAAAACATATCGGTACAGTCTGGATTCGAACTTGCAATCTTTGTGTTGCAGGCAACTACTCAAACCACTATGCCACCACGGCTTCTTCTGCTTCCAAATAAGCAAATGAGTGAACGTATAAGTGCGGAACCTTTTGAACCAGGAAAAAAAAATTTTGAACCTACTACTGAGGCTTGCATCGACAATCTAGACTGCAGGTGACACAACTAGTTGCCCACAATGGCCGTTAACCGAACTAAATCTTGTCTTTTATCCAAATATCACATTTTCCGAGGCACAAAAGTAAACATGGCGATGGACTCGCCATCTGTCACGTTGGCACCTAATATACCTAATACACCTCTGGAGGAAAGTGGGTGTGTGGGTATTACCTATACACCTCTGCCTCCCCCTTCGGGAACCCTTGTGGGAAGGCGTGAGGATATTATTATTATTAAAAGTAAACATAATAAAATGGAATAACAATTGTTTCCACGTTTGGATTTCACGGGGCAGTGAGAAAGAATAGTGTTAAAGAAATTATGCGAGACGAGCAACAGGCTCTGGTATTGTGGAAAACAAATTCCCAGTTCCGCAAAGCCTAACGAAACGAATATTTTCCTCACTAGCTTTCAGTTATACCATTCAGTTTGTTTCGAATACTTTGTGTGTCGTCTCGTTATAGCATTCTTTTGGAATATTTTGTTCACTTTACGAATTTAATGCACAATATTGCTTTTTGGGACATATTGCTGCGTATGCTACAAAAAGAAGCACGGTAGTACTTGTTTAGACTTATTTGTGTATCTGGAAGGGATTTGCGGTTGTAGAAGTAACTAAGGATGTGTCTTACAGGTACTTCTTTTGGATCTTTCTCTCCGAAAAAGTGTTAGGATTTTTTTACTATCTAAATTATAAAATTATTACATACATACATATCATCACGCCGAGTCCCTAACGGGGTAGGCAGATATTCTATTAAGCAACAATAATTATTAGTGTTCATTTGGGAAAATCATAAGAATCTTCCAAGTTATGCTTTATATAAAAAATTATAATAATATAATATAATATATCCTCACGCCTTCCCACAAGGGTCCCCGAAGGGGTAGGCAGAGGTGTATAGGTAATACCCACACACCCACTTTCCGCCAGAGGTATATTAGGTGCCAACGTGACAGATGGCGAGTCCATCGCCGTTACTCAAGCACGACTATACATACGCCTTTGAATTGCTTCTCAGAGGTATGCAGGTTTCCTCTCGATGTTTTCCTTCACCGTAAAGCTCGTGGTGTGACTAATCACTGTACTTAAGTTCAGAAAAACTCATTGGTACAGTCGGGATTCGAACTTGCGACCTTTGCGTCGCAGGCAACTGCTCGAACCACTTGGCCACCACGGCTCTATAAAAAATTACATTATCAATGTGCATTCATATTATATAATAATTCCATTGAAATATTTAAATGTATGAATTCGTATTTGAATAATAATTTTATTAGTTGTGTACGTTTTATTAAATGGGCAAGAAACATTTAGATGAACATTGTTCCGACAGGAGAGGTATGCTCAATAAAACTTTTTCATCATTGCTAAAGTATGTAGCGTTTGGCACACACAGGGACGGTGAAAGCTTTATGAATACGAAATTTTAGTTAAACATGTTTGTGATCCTTAAAATATTGTGCTAATTTCAACCCCACTTGGGGAGAATGGAATGCTTTGACTAAAACTCTTGTGGGGACTCAGGTCCTCCCTGCACTAGCATTTTACCCATTTAATTTAATCCAGATCACGACACACGTGTTAAATTAATTTAATTTTATGGTGTTTACCTTCGTGTTACAAGCGTCCATATAAAAAAATTATAATAATATTATTATTATAATTTATTTATATTTTATTTTTATTTATATTATTATATTATATTATTATTATATTTTTTTTATACGGACGCGATTTTTTACATAAAAAAATTGTTTGGATTAATTACAACATAATAATTTTACATGGTTTGGATCTATTCTTGTACGTTTCAAGAACCTGTATTCTAATATACAGAAAGAGAGGGTATTCTTCTGAGTCCCCTCAGCTTACAACAAAATTATAAATTTTATAGATTTATAATTTATAGTATGATTTGTAAGTATAATACAATTTTTGCTAGCTAATAATATGTGTGTGTGTGCGTATATGCGTCGGCGGTTACCGTTTACCATCAGTCGAACTGAACTCTTGGTTGCCACTTTAAGTTTAAAGACATTACCTTTTTGCCGTGAAATATACATTATTACATATAGGGAAATACGATCCAGAGATCCACAAGAAGAGATCTACATTCTTTAAGGACGTGAACAATTGATTAAATCTCATTATCCTTTAGAAAACTTGATTCCTTCGTTTTTTATTTTGTAATCGCTGGCAAAAATTTAAATTATCTTGTCAAGCTTACGAAGTCAGCCGGCAGCGCTGCATAATTTATTAAAACCTTATTGAAAAGTGTCAGCGAACAAAAACGAAGGCCTTTGATATTGTAAAAGTCTCCATCATGTACAACGATTTTAAAGTTTTTTAATCTGTCTTGATTAAATGTATTTTGATACCTGTTGGTTTTAAACTTTGATTTTTCAACTCGAGCACAAAAATAAACAGGACAGTTTGTCATTAACTTTGTCGAAGTATAGAAAGCCGCGCTCGAGTACCTAGTTCATGCCAGTGAACTCGTGCTGGTCCCACATACATACCACACCATATCAAGTTGCTCTGGCTATTGTTATCTAAGACTTCTCTTATGCCTCTCCAGACGTAGGATACATTTGCTGATCACTAGATAGATACAATAACGTGTTCTTAAAGAACTTTGAACGCCACCGAGGGGGTTTTAATGAGTATCTCACATAAACCACCCATCCGACTCTAAAACGGTCAGATACTATTAAGATATTAAGATACAATTTAAGGTTTTCCCCTTGAGAAAAAAAAAGATAAATATGTAGTAATATATATTTAGGTGCCTAAAAAGTATAGCCTCAACGGTAGCATGAATCTCCTGTCTGTCACATCTCGCGAGCTATGAATGGTAACAGCGCAATATGACTTTTGTCGAAGCCACATCGAGGATGTTAGGGGATTATTTAATCGGCCTTGGGACTTGCTAGGACAAAGTGCAGAAGGGTCCTTACCATCCACATGACCATAATAACAGTCTTCCTATAGGCATACAGTAATGATCGGGAATCTCAAGGTAAATAGTAATTGATTTGGCCAAGCGTAGGTGAGCGTCGATACGGACCCGTAGCTCTCCTAGATGTACTGCCACCAAAATTGTGTTACTTTGTGTAAAAATCTCACCAAGGCCAAGGATCATATTGAAAGAGTTTCCACCTCAATAACATTTACAAAGACAAATTTGAATAGCAGGGAGCCACTCTGTTAGAAGCTAGGTGGGAGTATGGTATGGTGTGGTTATATTAAATGCAGCCACCAAACTAAACAAGAGGTCCCAACACGAGTACCACAGAACGTTAACAACACCCCGAGGCATATGGGGTCGTCCCCTATACCTATAATGGTTGAATAAAAATTTACTTTTTAATAGGTTTTTTAACGTAGTTGTTTACTTTGTAAAATATTTGACGTATTCAATTCAACAAAATGTATAAAGCGAAAACTTTGATATTACATTTGAGTTTTGAGGGAATATTTATTGGAAATTGCTTTTATTTTTATTTACATCATTAATTTAATACATTAAATTTATTGTATGTTGGTTGGAGATGTATGTACATATGTATTTACTTTATTCATCGAAGGCGCCGAACAAGTACATTTCTTATTGGTAAGCGGTTACCGTATATCAGATGTCCCGCGCAATCTTGCTACTCGGCTACTTAATCAACTATTGTGTCAAGTGTAATAAGAAACGAACGGTTCCCCCTTCTGTCGACACAATAATTCCTTGTGGAGTTCTCGAACCATTAAACACCGCAGGAACAACTCTCGAGAGCAGTGCATTTTGCGGCCGCTATCTTCTGTAATATGGTGGTCTCTATGTCGGTTACTCAAATTATTAACGGGGCCCCAAGCAGAGGTGGAATAATAGGTACACTTGTTTCGCCAAAGATAAATTTAGATGCCAATGTGATTCAGGGCTAGCCTGCCGTCGTCTATCAAATATAAATTCTCTGTCTTTAAATTTCTTCTTAAATGTGTGCAAGCCCTTTGCCGGAAAGTTCGTTAAATGATAAATCACTGTAGTGCGTAGTACGTAGAAAAACTCATTCATTGGTTGCGGTTGAACTTAAAAACGTACTGCAGATCTTAGCCACGAGCCTTCTCTATAAATAGTATAATAAGTATTGTTAACCATCGTGGCAATGCTGCGAGTCTTCTTGGCACGTTGCCACCGGGAACCGATTTGTCACTAATCTTTCATATAAGTAGTTCGTTTTACAACTGATTTTTTTGTAAATATTGTTAATCGTCGTTAGGTTATAAAAATAAAGTTGTTCTAATATAATTCATAAAAGCTAGCTCCCTAATGCCATCGGTGTTTTCACGATTTGTTCTTTTAAATACGCTGTCAAGAGAGTTTAACCGAATAATTTGAAATCAATTTAATCGGACTACAAATTTATTTTACACGGTATAGTTTAGCTAGTGGAATCACAGGATTCGTTTGTTACAGACTAATTTAATGCACAGTCACGCGTCAGTGCCTGGTTGCAAAGCTTCGTTAGTTCGTCGGCCCCGGCTGTACAGTGCCGGGTGGCATGCAAACCTTACTTCTATTATTTGTGTATTGTACGTTAAGTTTAAGTTGACAATGGTTTAGATATTAGTTCCACAAAGTTACGATTTAGAGGAGAATCTATCATGATGTCATTTGTCTTTTCAAATCAAATTTTATTACAAACATATCGTATCATCACACCGATTCTCTCTCGGGGAAGGCAAAATAAGTAGACCATTTCTATTTAGACTTACAGTAAGGATACATCAGTTCTATTAGATACAGACTTATTTTGCTTTATTCCCATTCACCAGTTCTTCGCCTGTTAGTATTATCGAGTAATGATACAATTTCAAAAATATACATCAAATAAGCCGTGGTGGCCGAGTGGTTCGAGCAGTTGCCTGCGACGCAAAGGTCGCAAGTTCGAATCCCGATTGTACCAATGAGTTTTTCTGAACTTAAGTACAGTGATTAGTCACACCACGAGCTTTACGGTGAAGGAAAACATCGAGAGGAAACCCGCATACGTCTGAGAAGAAATTCAAAAGGCGTATGTATAGTCGTGCTTGAGTAACGGCGATGGACTCGCCATCTGTCACGTTGGCACCTAATATACCTCTGGCGGAAAGTGGGTGTGTGGGTATTACCTATACACCTCTGCCTACCCCTTCGGGGACCCTTGTGGGAAGGCGTGAGGATATATTATATTATATACATTGGTACTAAAATACTGCAACAATCTTAATCAATACTTCAAGGAATTGTGGATCGTACATACATCATACTATTGAAACATAAAAATTACACCTAAAGCCTCTTACTTTTGTGGGTATCAATATTTTTTTGTAGAGCGAAGTATTGCGACGGTGATTGCTTCGCTTATTTCCCTTGGTTTGAAATAAGAACTACTATTATACATTTATTAGGTACTAAGTCCCGGATCGATAAGGGAAAATAAAAAACATTCACTTACCCATCGTGGGAAACTACAGAGGGTGTGACTTACACACCACCGGAGCAAATACCCATTTAACGTCAAACAAACCAATTAAGCAATAAATTCTCTAAAACTGAGTCATTATTCTATTTTACGATCAAAGTTTCTTCGACACTACCTGTTAATTACACTTTGGAAATTGACAGCATGATATTTAAAATGCTAAACGGTGTTACGCGGAGCGTTTCATACACCTGGCGGAAATGAGTACAGTCGTGCAGAAATGCTTGTTAGTATACCTTCACTGTAATTGATAGCATTAAGTTCTGTTCAAATGTCGACGTTCATTATACTTATTAGGGACTCGAACTCGACTAACTCTTTAAGGCTAATGATCTTAGTCGAAGGCAGCAACATCTCTCCTCTCATCTACTTCACATGAGAATTCAGCAAAATAATTTTAATGAGGGTTTTCTGGAAGTGGCACTGTGATTCTAGCAGTAACTAAGATTTACTATTTCGTATAGCAATGTACTCGTATCATTGGATTAGGTATGAGGGTATTATGCATGTGTACTAAATCTCTAGAGTATTGTATATCTTCACGCCTTCCCACAAGGGTCCCCGAATGGGTTGACAGAGGTATACGAACACAGAATTGTCGACGGAGATATCCATATAATATATAATAAATTAATAATAATTCCCTCTGAAACATATGCGGAAAAAAGCTATACTAAGCACGGAAGTATTAAGATACGGGCTGGATATGAACTTAAAATCTTTGTGTTGCAGGAAACTACTCGAACCACGCTACCAACACGGCAACTGTATATAATCAAATTTACAGACAGCTTATATACAGTAAGGTAATGAGGGAAACAAATTAAGTAATTAACGTAAGAACGCCGTAATCGCATGTAACATTGTCGTTTCATAGATTGCGTTTATAAAAAATTGCTTCAATATTACTGTCATCCAAAGGTATCCCGAACAAATGTACATAACTCTTACCACTGTAGACATAAGATATACAATTCATTGATTATTCAGTTACGTGACTGTAAATCTATATTTGCATTTAATGTTTCCTTTTTTAGGCATTAAAGCAAGCGTCAAGCGGACCTCTGTTTTTCATGTAAAAGCATTCCACACCTGGGATCTTTTCGTGACACTATGCAATAAAGGTTTTTGAGTTACCATCTTTGCTTTTCAGATCCATACGAGTTTATTATTAAACAAATAGAGGTGAAAATCGTTTAACTTTGCGCCGTGTATAAACGAATAAGGTTAGTGGAGCGAGAGGCTGAATACGGATGCTAATATAAAAAATTTGGTGGCACGCATTTGCGTGTTATTAGGGTCAGTACAGAGCTCGCTGTAAACTGTATTATGTATAAGAGTTAAGGTCTTGTTCGAGAATTGTTGGTTCTAAAAATAGATGGAAGAAATTGAGCACCTAAAGTTGTAACTCAAGAAGGTGCACAATAAAACTGCCATGAATCGTCCATTGTAAGGGCAGGTTTTATATACAATAAAATACTATTATATTTATTATATTTCATATAAATCAAACCAATAGCGCGCCTTAAACGCCTTATAATTCCCTCTATGTTAGTCATAAAACATGCGCCCCTCCCTATGGTAATATAATTAGTCTCTTCTCGGTCTTCGGAGGTATCATGCAAATCACGGAAATATATCATAACATCTTTGCAGAAAATAGTTGCGGCTTAAGATTTGCCTCAGAAAGGCTTGTGTTACGCATACAAGACCTGAAAGTAAAAACAATATCATTGCAAATGTTTCATATTATAGCATCATCGACCTTCGCAGCCCTCGTTATCGAAGCTCTCAATTTTAACGATTTTAAAATGCTTAAACAACAATTAGCGAAGTGGAAAAATTATACATTCTTCTGTGACGCTGTAAGTGCAATTATTCAGACTAAACTGCTTTTGTTAAAATTTGCTTTAGTTTCTATATATTATACAAAGTTGCCCATTTTAGTATTTATTTCCCAAGGTCTTCGCCTTGTATCCACCTAAGTGGCATAACGATACACACTATACCACATACAAAGAAATTTTGTTATTCACTAACAAGTACACTTTTTTATAAAAATCAAAGCGTTATAGGTTTTCTTTGATGTGCCTCAGTCCTTTCGGGCTGGTATCGCATTCGAAGCACGTATTCTTATAATCATGTTCCAGTCTTCAATGTTTGATAAAGTCTCGTGTGTTGTACGAAAAAAGATGTGCAATTTGCTTTAGAGGGAAATATAAGTGTGGATAGATTCTTTATTAATATTGTGTTTTACTTCTTTTTATACCACTGGGGTGGCGAACAAGCGGGTGAGCCGCCTGATGGTAAGTGTTTAACGCTGCCTATCGACATTTGTAATACCAGGGGTATCACACGGGCGCTGCCGACCCTGACTTAAACATGTATTTTCAAGCCCGCCAACAGGGAGGTCTAAAGGGGTAGATTCATGTGTAATACCTTTTTACAGTGGATATATTTAATTAGCAACGTGATTTTACTTACCCCCTAAGTTTGTTACCGGCTCTCACACTGAACTGTACATAATATGTATGTCTATACATTTCTTTTCAAACGTATTAACGCTTCCTTACGCTGGATTCCGTCGTGGTAAAGTTTGCAACGTGCTACATCACTGTACTTAAGTTGAGAAAAATACATTTGAACAGACAGTCTGAGTTCCACTGGGATATATATATAGGGACAGAGAAAGTTGCTTTCGCCTTTATAATATTCCCTTCGATGTAACTGTCAAAACAGTATTCACGAATGGAATCAATATCGCAAAAATCTTAGGCCTATTTGCGTTGATCTATCCTTGCCATTTTACACGGAATCTAAAGGTAGTTTAAACTCAGTCAGACGGTAGTATTTATTCTGCCAAATAGCTGTAGTTAGACTGGTCCTATTGGCCGGGATTTAGTCGAAAATTGCCCAAATGAAAGCTCAATGAACGTGTCATGGCGACTCGCTGGGCACATTTGTCCACGTCCCGATTGTCCGTCCGCATTGCCGGTGCAATAGTGCTGCCAAATGTCGATATCGGTGCTCAAACCGGCATTTTCGTTAGCTAGTTTTGTTATGCTTAAATTCTATGCGTTATTACCTTTTAACTCATAATATATACAAGGCAAAAGAAATAAAACCTGTATCGTATCAATTGTTGACATTGTCAAATTCGACAGTACACATGTTTGTTCGGTACTCATTATAATATGATAGTTATATTCACACCTTCCCACGTAGGTCCTCGAAGAGGTTTATGGGCCTAGAAAGAATTCGCACTCCCTGCACCGTGACGAACACGGCGATGAGGTTTCTGGACTTTAAAGCTAAAATTTGCTAACAATATTATGATAAATGCGAAAGTTTGTGAGGATATATGTTCCTCTAGCGCACAAAAACTACTGAACGGTCAAAAATAAAATTTGGCACCGAGATGAATTGAGCTGATGATGAACTGAATTAACACAGAATGGTTTATTTCAGAAAATAGCTACCCACGAGGTTATATTTAACGTGGATGAAACCGTGGGGCAGCTGGTTTATAATTTTATCGATAATTTTTTTTGCACGGTCACTCACTAACCCGCCTAGGGGTTGAACGTTGGGTCATCAGAGGAACGATCGGAGTATCCGTGCCTATGACACGGGGCACTGTCATTTACTCGAATGCGTTAAGCTTCCTTGCATTTAGTAGACAAGATCATAGTTATAATAATCGTAATATCATGTGAGTGAAAGTATCGATGTATTAAAACTGAAACGATATTGTGAAGCGTTCACAAAAAGTCGCTGCAAATAGTTTGAATTACATTAAACAGGTCGATGTGTTTTCGCTACAGATTATAATTATGATAGCAATTATCATGAGATCTTATCTGTTGCTAATATATCAACCAAGTCAACAAATTAAGTTTTATGTAATGGCAATAGATGGCGCTAGACGTATTCAAAGTTTAACGTTTATTATATTAGTACAATAATAACTTTGTGCGTACTTATTAATAAGACACCATAATATCTATACAGTGAAGAACAGATCCATATTATACCTATTTTCATATTATTTCGAAATTTTACATATTAAAACTTATGCTTTTCGGTATTTGTTAATTAGCCGTGGGGTTTCATTTAAATTTAAATATCTGTACTAATATTACTAATAGTCGAGTACATACATACATATATATATCATCACGCCAAGTCCCTAACGGGGTAGGCAGAGATTATAGAGCGCCAGTTCTCTCTAGACTTACATACTTGGTTTCAGACAAGCACACAACATCTAACTCGCTCTCTGTCATAACATCGATCAATTCGTTCATCTTATCAGCCATACCTCCTCTTACATTCCATACACCCATCCTACACTCCACACTCCACTTCCCGCCGTGAGGCACTCCGCGTGATGGGTGGCGGTCCCCATCGCCGCACTGTGCTGCTCGAGTATTCGTTTATTATTTCCTGAAATAAAACCTGTGAGTCAATGCAGCTAATAAACTAACAGTGTGTTAAAATTTATCTAAGTGCATCCTAAGTACATCTTTTTTTGTGTCCTAAACTAGGTAATAAGCATCCAAACTTTCACATTTATAATATTGGTAAAGATTAACTCAAAAAGGATTGACATATCAAAACGCTTCATAATTTTAGCAACTGAAAATCTCGTAGTCTTTGCCAATTAAGCAAAAATATAATCAAATATATTCACTTGGATAATCGAAATGTGTAGATAAGGTAGATAAGGGCTATTTTATCGTCTCAAGAGAATTCAAGACGATAAAAATGACGCAATAGTGAATGCGAGCAAAAAAGCTTTCAACGGTACGTTAGACTGAGGAAATATGCACAAAGCGGCTGAAGGTCCAATTGACCCAAATGGACACACAAATAGTTGAAAGGAAGGCCCGACGAGGTTATTATTCGCTATGTAACCCGGCAAATGTGTCACGAAGGCGAAGGACGAGCATTTATCTATATCCTAAGGGCACCACTGATTTTGGAAGGATATATTAGGGCGTAAAAGGGTTATTCAAGAAATCAACGGCCCAATAAATCATATTAAGTATTTCATGAAGTGGTGCTGTAATAGATTTTGTGAGGCAGAGTCACGTGTTGTGTTTACAAAATGCTGTGGATTTCAAATATAAACTTTATTAACCGACGATTAAAGTCTAAAAACTTATAATTATCCTATCCAAGGTTTATTCTTCGTTAAATCTCCCGACCATTGCGGCTAAATAAGTTAAAAAATACATTCGGTACGAACTCACTCTGGACTACTACGGACAATCTTTCGCTCCATTACGTGTTTCACGCTCTCCGCCTATGGAAATTGGACGTGAAACGAAATAATGTATTGCAAGGAAATAGTTCACTGAGATTTGTAGTGTCGTTAATGTTAAACTTCTTTCCAGATACGCTTTCTCGCGGTGCCGATAAATTTCGCCCTATCCTTTCTACTGCCTCCATTTTCTATGTTAACTAAATAAGACGGAGTCTCTATTTACATTATCATAATTTTATCTTCGATTTGTTGGAGTTGTCTCCATCGCGAAAAACAGAATAACTAGATGGAGAATATATCAAACTACGTTTGTTGAGAGATGATTACCAGTATCAACTTATTAAAACGCTATCTACTCTATGGCATTTCAGTAATAGACCAGAAGAAATTGTAAGATATTTGACAGTCTATTGGAAGTTCCGTTAGTAAAATTAAGATAAATAATATCTCTTATACATTATGTAACTAAAATCGTTGCAGTAATTATAATATTATCATCATCATCATCATATCATCACGCCAAGTCCCTAACGGGGTAGGCAGAGAGTATAGAGCGCCAGTTCTCTCTAGACTTACATACCTCTTTTGCTTCGTCCACATTCATCAGTCTCTTCATACATGCTCGTCGGTTTCGAGTACTTTTAACGTTCCCGTCCTTCAGAGTCCGCTCTATTTGATCCAGGTAGTTGGAACGTGGCCTTCCTCTGCCTCTTCTTGCACACACTTTTGCTTTGCATATCTGTTTCGTCAATCTTTCTTCACTCATCCTTTCTATGTGTCCAAACCAACGTAACATGCCTTTCTTCATCTTTACAATCACGCCCTCATTCACGCCAGCTGATTTGCGAATCTCTTCATTGCGGATTCGATCTAATATCGTTACGCCGCACATTTTTCGAAGAGATCGCATCCCGACTGCATTCAAGCTATTTTCATACTTCCTCTGACATACCCAGGATTCGCTGCCATACAATAAGGTAGGTACCAATATCGCGTTGTGGACAGCAACTCGAGCATTCTTGTTCAGACTTTTACTGCCCATCAACGCCGACATGGCTCCATTCACCTTATTTCCGGCAGTTATCCTTCTTTCAATATCTTTTCATACTTTCCATCTCGTGTGAACATGCTTCCAAGATATACAAATTCATTCACTTGCTCTAGAATTTGCCCATTTACCGATATAGCACACTCGGTCACTTGTTCATCTCTTTCGTAATATCGTTCATTATATAATTATAATTCGTTCATCTGTTCGTTTCTCTCATAATATTATTATGTTTTAATATACAGCGCGAACAATTTTTTTTTTTTGCATAATTAAGTTCTAAGTGTTAAACATTTTAATAAAACTTCAACACTACATAGTGATAATCTAAATATATACAAATAAATAAAATTGGAGTGTCTGTTTGTAATTTTAAAATAACCACTTTTTATTAAAGGCATATAGATGTATAGATGTACACGGTACATTCACAAAAATATTTTTTTTACAATTTTTTCTGTCTGTCTGTCTGTTTGTTCCGGTTAATCTCTGAAGCGGCTGGGCCGATTTTAACGGGACTTTCACTTGCAAATAGCTGATGTTAAAAGGAATAATTTGGACTACTTTTATTTTAGAAACTTAACAATTTATTTTTGTTAAATTCCACGCGGTTGAAGTCGCGGGCACGGCTAGTTAGCAAATATAACGCGAGGACATCCCTTTCGAATTTTAAATGACAGTTGCCTGTAGCAGCAATTAAATGCAGTATTCTACAAATGTACTTACAATGCAATATCTGAATGCAGATTCTAACATAATTTCACGGACCAATTCACTTCAGTTAAATCATATATGGAACTGGATACGCCTCCATCTAGTTATGTAGGACATACATTATTAGATTGCCTACGTCAGTGTTATATCATTTTAATTTGTTATTTAGCTCTCCAACTATGATTGTCTCTTCATGGTCTTAATAAAGACGTGTATTATTTTTTTATATATATAAAATAATACACGGATATGTGATTGATAAAAAAAATTGATAAAAACAATCCTTGATGCGGATTATATAATAATATATATAAATAATATATCCTCACGCCTTCCCACAAGGGTCCCCGAAGGGGTAGGCAGAGGTGTATACGTAGTACCCACACACCCACTTTTCGCCAGAGATATATTTTAGGTGCCAACGTGACAGATGGCGAATCCATCGCCGTTACTCAAACACGACTAACTATACATATCTTTGAATTGCTTCTCAAACGGTTGCAGGTTTCCTCTCGATGTTTTCATCGACCGTAAAACTCGTGGTGTGATTAATCACTATACATAATTTCGGAAAAACTTATTGGTGCAGTCGGAATTCGATGAGCCATTTTACCACAACTATTGTAATAAAAAATAAAACAATTATTTCTTGTTTTATGTTTTAAAATCGAGAAAGTGTGGATTTACGAACGTTCCTACTTTGGTCCACTTAAGTTTGCTATGGTTAAGTTTTTCTGAACACGATCTAAGTGTGAATTAAAGAATTATGAGAAAAGCTACATAAACCTGAAAGGAACATGAATGGTATATACTGCGTGAAGTCGTGTATATTGCGTTGACACTTAAATACATCTATGGCGAAAGGTGGGTTCAATTACCATGTTGTTGTGCAAATGGCGTGCACATATTGTATATATAAGTGATTAGAACGGAGATCATACCATTTTAAGTTACTTCCGGATGCTCTATATCCACTGTGGCGGTGTGCGGAAAACTACATGGTTATAATTAAGCCGATTGCTTTGCCAGCGAAAACGATGATATCATAAATTAACAATCTAGTTTTTTTAATATCATTCTTTATATTATATCGCCACGTCTTCCCACAAGGCGTATATTTACATATTTATGCGATGTAGATATATTTATAATAATATATAGTAGCCGTAGTGGCCGAGTGTTTCGAGAAATTGCATGCAAAAAGATTGCAAGTTCGAATCCCGACTGTACCAATGACTTTTTCTGAACTTAAGTACAGTGATTAGATACACCACGAGCTTTACGGTGAAGGAAACATCTAGAGGATACCTGCATACGTTGGAGAAGAAATTGAAAGGCATTATAGTCGTGCTTGAGTAACGGCGATATACTCGCCATAGTTCACGTTGGCACCTAAAATATATCTTTGTCGAAAAGTGGGTAAGTGGGTACTATCTACACACCTCGTCTTCTTGAACCCTTGTGGAAATATTTATTTAAGGACAACATGTCGGATGGCGAGTCTATGGTTGTCTATAAACTTCTCGCCGAGTGCATCACGGGGTGGAAGAGAGAGAGTAGAGAGAACTTACAGACCTCTTTCGCTTTATCCAATTTCATCAGTCTCTTCTAACATGTTTGCCGGTATATATTCAATCTATATAGTAGAAGTTGGTGTTTTTTTGTCTATTCTTTCAGACACGTTATTATATTGTTTATCTGTTACTGTAGTGAATAAGTTTTATTAAAATTATCCACTCTTTCAACGAGACTAGAATTACAAATAATTCTAAAGCGAATTTAAAATAAAGTCACACAGTAAATTGCCGTATTTACACGTACAAAATTAAATAAATAATATTAACGTCTGTAAAGAAAGATGCATGTTTCTGGGAATATAACATTAGCGCAATATGCTCGTAGATGAAATATTTGCTCATATGGTAAAACAATAAAAATCTTATATTTGCATAGTTGAATAAAGTTATTATAAAATCCTTTATTAGTAGAAACAATAAACAAATCTCGAACAGTATTCGCGGCCCGCATACTGAAGTTAGCTTTATGCAAACTTAAATAAACGGAAAGTTCCCCCGGTTGCAGCCTCCGAAATGAGATAAACCAGGTTTAAGGAGTTTAATGAGTAACAGTTTTAACAAAATCAAACTTTGGCACACTTCCTGCTTGGTGGGTAATTAGCTTTAATAGAAAGTTAAAATATTACTTCTCTATACGAGAAAGCAAAAATACATAATATGCTTTGGTACCGAATGATGGATGGACCATCTTCCACACAAGTTGATCAGGATATTTTTAATGGTTATTTATTTATTTTAATCACAAACAGGTGGAAACACCATAATATTTAAGGCACATGACATAACAAAACATCCTAAAATCCATCCATCAAATAGTAAATTATTAACAAGCGGTGTCACCCACGTAAAAAATAATTTATTTCTAGTTATACTTATTTTTCTGGAACTTTCTGGAATAAAAAGTATCGTTCAATCTGGAGTAACATCCAGCTAATAATAGAATCTATCTCTGTCCATCCAATACTGTTCAGTAGTTATTGCGTGAAAGAGGAACAAGAACCTCATACACATTCGCATTTATATTATTCGTTGTATAATTTATTTTCATACGCATTATTTTACTGTTGTTGAAGAGGCAGAGGAAGACTCACAGCAAATCTGATCAATACCTAAACGGAATAGATATAGACGTAAAATCACATGACTAATAAGTCGTGTTCTACGTCTATAGGACATTATACCATTACCGTTTAAAAAAATACACTTTTTATATACGTCCATTGTTGACAATGGATGTATATAAAAATGTCCATACAACTACACAGTCTTTATCTTGTCAACATTAAGAAGAAAGACTTTGCTTACTATTTTAACGCACGAGATAACATTCTAAAAAAGAATTAATTCTTTAATCGACTTCTTCCACGAATAATCGTTACACAATTCCACTCCCAATTCTCATATAAATTAGTCGACACCTAATGGAATGCGACGTCTAAACATTTTCTTCGAGTTTCGTATAAACTTTAAAGTGGTTCGTTATTATGTAGGGGGCCTAAGATTATAAGCTTTTATATAAATTGACACATTAATCATTCGACGCGACTACCACCCGCTGCTAGCCGTTTTATATTTACTTTGTGACCGCTTTTTGTCACATTAATCTCAACATTAAGGATACCAATAAAAACCGATATAGTCTTTAGACTACGTCAAAATACTATTTTGTGATAAACTAATAATGTTCCATTGGAGTAACAGATTTGTTTTATTGCAAAGACAGAGCAATAAAAATGTAAACAATTTCGATTAGACACATATCACGTGGTGCGGCGCGCACCTCTATGAAGCGATTATGTTACAAAATGTCAAAAAAGCAAAAGCACAGTGGACTAGGGGCGGCGACCGCAGCTTTTGGGGGGGAGCGGGGGCAAAGGGAACGTGGCCGTCAGTTCCTCGCTGACTGCCGCGCCGCGAGCACGCCTTGTGATGCTACCCGCTTTTTGACGCGATATGGCCTCGTCCACGTCTGGCAACATTGTCATCGAGTGGTTGCGATCGCTCCACCTAGGCCAATACGCGGAAAGTTTCATTGATAATGGATATGATGACTTGGAAATATGCAAACAGGTCGGAGAGCCCGATCTGGATGCGATCGGCGTACTTAACCCGGCACACCGGCAGCGTCTGTTGCACTCCATAAGAAGTTTGAGGGAAGAAGGCGCAGCGGCTGTTTACTTTACTCTAGAAGAAGCGGCTGCTGCCAGGGACACTTGTAGATGTGAGGAAGAGGCTCGAAAGGAGCAGGCAACAGCTGCAGTGGAACCGGCAAAGTACGTTGATGAGTATGAAGAAGGCAAAGCGGAACTAGTGAAAATACCACGCATGCAGTTGAAGCGGCTACTTCGAGAACGCCTCGCTCAGGATGGGATCCGGCTTAGCTTGCAGCCGTATTCAACCACGGTCAGTGATTTGGTAGCCCAGTACCGCGGGCAGTGCTTCTCGCGGTTACGACACGTGAAATGTGAAAGTGACCTTTGATAGATTACATTTTAGCCTTGTGTCTGGAGTGATTCGAATTCGAAACTTTGATCGCACGGCGTAGACACACTGCCCGCGTGTTGATTCTTTTAAATAATTCTTGTGTGGTGTTGGCCGTCTTCGACCGCCCCGGGCGAATTGCTTCTCAAGACGTGTTGCCATAAAGTTTGTTGCGTGCGTGATTTCCCCCGAGATGAGGAGTTTGCGCGCCTTCCTGTCGTGAGAAGATTGTAATCGCGTGCCTCCCGGCTCTAAATTGGGTTTTACGATAAATCGCGAAACCTGTTTTAGCTCCCTTAGGCGTTAATTAGCAATGCGACTTGCTCTGACATGAAACAAAGATCTTTTCATGCTAATTTAGTAATTGGAGATTTATCACGGAATAAAGGATCCCGGGCTCATTATAATGTGGGAGATATCAAGCCCTTCTAATAAGCGGCTTATAGTATATTTTTGGCAAACACTACCATTACCTTTGAAGTATGTAATTATAAAAATATATTTTTTTTATGTTTCGATACGGCTTGGTATACTGAGTTATATATTTTGTAGGATACCTACTTATATATGTCTAAATACTGATAAGACTGTATTATTTTCTATTGCAGATTTATATTGACGAAAAGAAATTAAAACGATTACTTATCCCGATGATTATGATAATAATATAATAAAATATTAATAATTAAATCCACTCAATTCAAAACGCCAAGGTCTAACAAAAATTGCAAATTATGATATTACTTACTTTAGATGAAAATATTCGGGGCAAAAAGCGACCACAACACGTTCACTTATTAAATACTTCTTTATATAAAATATTATTGTGACCACTCATTGTCAAAGAGGTAGTATGTTGTCTTTATCATATGGGCGGAAGCGCTTAGTTGATACTTTAATTGAGGTGTTATTAATTATTCCGCTGGGTAGTGATTAAGAGGGCGGAATATTACGCGGAGGGCACGCCCTTTGGTGTCGTGTAAATTATTCCTGACATTTGTCAGAGAGACGCCGATGCATCAGTTATGATGTGACTCACTGAGCTTATCGTTCGGTGTTTTTTGTTATCACAGATAAACGTTACGTTGAGTGTATTGGTATTAAGCTACGTATCTTTCGTTGTTTTGTTACATTTCAACCAATCGGTAATGGTGCATGTACATGCTTAGTACTTACTGGTCGAACCATACTTGAACCAGCGGTTATTATTGCAAGGTAGAAAGCCAACGCAAAACACATAACTAGCCTTCGACGTATTCCTTACTTTTTATTGCTTTTAGAATTTCTTTGTTTTCAACCTGATACACAATGCGCTGTTTCTAACAATTTCTCTAACAAGTGGTAGGTAAATGGCACGACACAATGGGCACTACAAAGTAAAGTTGATTTTAAAAGGGAATAATGTTCCTTAAGCCTCTAGTTAGCGAGTTTTGGTAGGAAATTCCTAAGTTGCCGATGAATGTACCATGTACCTATAACATGACCGAACGTTTAGTATCGAATTCATTTCGTTTTCAATTACCAACACTATACGGTTCAATATCAAATTGTGAAGCGATGAGCCTACAGTAATTACCTACGATGACTTTTTACCGGTTTTCATGTTCAAACCTGTTTGTTCACAAATGCGCCAAGAATCCAAGTCGTACAGGCGCGCATTGGATCGCAGGCAAAAAATAATCTAAGTAAGCTCTGGCATGGACTCCCCGCCAAGGCGTGTGCCCTTGAATAGGTACGTAACGTAAACTATACATTAGAATTGGTAAGTGACCATAAATCGCATAACTAAATTATAACAATGATACCACATGCGCTTTGTGAGAGTTTAAAATTGGTTCCGAGTATAACAATACGGTGGTGACATTAATGCCATTACTGCCGCCATTTGTATCAATTCCACCATTATTAACGGAACGTGTCGCTAAATAATTCGGCAGCTCACTATCGCTGTGTTACATTTTGTGTGATCGATCCACCCCCATGGCTACCTGGGAGCATTCCTTTTATCCGTTCGGGAAGCAAACAATGCCGTTGGCAACAGATTTTTTGTCTACATGCCATTTGTAAAACGATTACCGCCGGAACTGTGCACAAAAGCTCTGACAAATATCATTGGGGGTATCGGTATCCCAGTTCCGACTAATAGGCCAATATTTATGTTTCGTTTGTCATTCATTGTGTTGGTAACATCCGCTTCACGATCACGTTTGAAAACTGTCTAAAAGAATTACAAATTTTCTGTAAAATTATAGTTATGGATATTATTTAACAAAAGAAAGGCATCCAATTGTCTCTCGTATAACTATGACCATTCTTTTGTATATTTTAGATCTCATGATCCGTTGCAACCCATGTTGCTAATTTTATTATTAGGGCACCGAGTTGCGGATGTAACGGATTATATGAACATTAACGCCTCTCAATGAATGGGTTTCATTTGATCAATCTGCTCTATTCTACTGTGGGAGATCGGCTGAGATAAATTCGATATGTTACGTAAATTTTATAAAATTCATTCAAAATAAAGAATTATTCATTATTATATTTTATCAAATCGATATGATGTAGGAGGAAAACATAGGCACAATTATTTCATTGATTAAATATATTTACTCAAAAAACTGATCTATTACAACCATACCTTCTCATAAATTCTTGTAAGATAGCAGATCATGATATTATATTGTGGTCTTAATACAGACTAATGAAGAAATTTTGTTTTTGTTTTTAGAACAAATATACTTCCAGGAAGTATATAATTTACATTGATATATATAAGTTCCATATATATGTAGTTAAATGAGTGACTTTTCAGACAGATTGACAGCTAGCTACAGATAACAAATATTTTATTTACATTAATCCCAACCAATCATGAAAATTATCTGATGGTCTCACATTTGGTTTACATAATAGCGATACATGAAATTTTTTAAATCACGAATACTTTAAACGGTACTAAAAATATTAATGTCCCACGATTGGGCTCGTCTTTGTATAAGAAAATAAAAAGGCTTCTATCTATTCAATACGCTAAAACGGGTCAACAAACTGGCCGGGTTGATAGAAAAAGTAAATTAATGAATGCTCGGGCGACTCTCATAAGAATTAGTTTATGTATGTTAATGGAAAGACGACCATAAAGGTCAATCGATGTTTATAAACGAATTGAATCGAACATAACGTTGATCACAATTTTTTTATCAGTCGATTTAAAGTGCGTGGGCAATGGTCTATAGGTTTACACAACACGGTAAATGTATGCATCCGCTTCCATTCTTTGAATTTTTATTTCACTATTCAAATACCTCTTGTTGATCATACGACGTCGTTTGTATACTACGTTTGTTTACGCCTTTAATTAGGCGTGTTTTTGATTTCAAACACCACAATTTCTTTTATTTATCATGTAACGAAATGTTTTTTAATTTGTATTCACACGGACATACGCATGCTGTATGCGTATAACTAATATTTGCTTTAATTAAAATTGTGCTCCTATACAAAAGTCTTGTTTGCTTTGAAACAGGGTTTAATATAAACCCAAGCGTGTTTTTTACCTGTTCCGTCGCTTTGTTACTATGAATGTGTGCGGAGTCACGCAGTGTCCCAAGCTCCTTGGTATTCGTTGGCTGCTTCACGTTTTATGTGTGCCTGGTAATTTTGTTCGTTCAAGTAAAAAATCTTTGTGAATATACAGTATCCATTCGTGACTAAAATACATAGGTATCATAATTTAGACCCAATTTCATAAGTAACTCGATTTATAGAAGCATACTGGAATCAGAAACTTATTAAGAAAGTCCCTTAAAAGTAATAATTGTATCTAATGAGATGATTGGAACTATTCGAACTACATGACTGACTCGTGATCTCTGAGAGGCGCTAAACAAACACATAGCAGGTAAATTTCGAGTTGTCTAACTGGGGCAGTACTTTCGCTCTCTTTAAAGGACACTGCTTTTGAGGAATTTCATGTTATCCTAGCGCTAAAAGTTTCCATGAGTCATGTGGTAGCTGGACCAGTTTGTTCCTTATGCTCTTGGCAAAGTATTCCCCATCTTATGCATGGCTCTGATATCACTATTATCTATTAGCTCTGCCCATGAGGGTCTCGGCGTAATGTTATGTATATGTATGTACTACATATTACATAACTAAAATTACATTTTCAAAGTTCAAGTCCTTCCAAATGGTCACAGGTATACTAACATTTGCAGGTGTGAGATACCTACCCCGTTCGCTCGCTAACTCTATTTGTTTATCAAACTCGCTACTTGATTTGATTTCCCTACTCAGGATTAGCATCGGTGATTGTTGGGTCAAGTAAGTTTCGAATGTCTAGATCAGTTCTAGAATCAGATTTGGGTGAGACAAGTTTCCAAGTTGGCGTAGGTTTGAAATAGCTTGTCTCAGTTAATTGTTCCAATCTTAATTATCTACTAAATGTGGGTAGGTTTTGTTTTCTCAACTCCTCTCCGGTGATATATTTAGTGCCAACGTGCTTGGCCGTTTTTCAAGCACAACTATATTTACGTCTTTGAATTTATTTTCAAGCATTTGCAGGGCTCCTCACGATATATCCCTTCACCGTTAAGCTCATGCTATGATTAATATAATCACAAAAATTCATTGGTATATTCGGGATTCGAACTTGCTATTGCACCACGACTTACTTTACATTGAAATTCAATTTTCGATGATTAAGTCTACATCTCCACATGATGTACTGGCCATGCAGCCCGAAGGGGGAAACTACATACTTTATGCAGCTAGCACATTACTCTAGCTAATATAATATCGTTGGATAATGGCGATATAACATCGGAATGCGCGAGTTAAATATTAGCTATTGCAAAACTAAATAGGCCAGCCGGCTACTACGGGGCGGGTCGTTTAAGAGTTATAAAGATTTACAATTCTGAGTATTTTCGTTGGTATCTCCCAAATATTTTAAAATATTTACCTCTGTTGTTTCAGAGATAGCAATTTAATATAATATTTAGTAGATATTATTTCTGTCGCGAACACAAGCGTCGGTATGTATTAAGTCTAAATGAAAAGCGTAGGCAGTAGCTGTTATAACTGTCGTCTTTACATCAAATATTTCAACTACTTTATTTATAATTCTTGTTGAAACTTGTACGCTATAATTATAGGAACTGCTTGGGCACTTCAGGCTAAATGTTTATTTATTCGGGAGAAATAAGGAGCTCAGAGGCTCCGCTGACAACTAAATTCTTTGGGATTATATAAATCATCATCATCATCATCATCATCATCATATCATCACCCCGAGTGCCTAACGTAACCTAAGGCATAGTGTAAAGTAAAGAATAACTTATCTTCCTACAAGCGGCCCCGATGGGGTAGGCATAGGAGTAAATACACCCTGTTTTTACCCGAAATATACATATAAAGTTAACGTAGCAAATAATCGTAGACATAAACATATCTTTCCGAGTCTTTGTATTCCTTGCAGATTTCGTCTTGATATTTTTATTCACCGTAAGCTCGTAGTGTGAATAATTACTATGTATACAAAAGTCCAGAAAAACTCATTAATACAGACCACGGGAGCTCTGAATAGCTATCTCAAATTGCAAGTGACTATTCGGCCATCACTGCTATCTGCACTATCATAATTAAACATTATGTAAAAGTGTCATGCTCATGTTTAAAAAGCACCTATCACTCATGGCCCACGCTTCTATATATCTAGTCAAATCACAAACAAACCGTTCTCAATCAAATATACAAGGGTTTTCTAAGAAGGTGTTCTTAAAAATAAACTGTTAGTTTCTTTGTTTTGGCTTCTTCGGTGGCACCGACATTATTTATGTTGGCTTGTTGATTAAATATACTTTGCCCTTGAAGACCATCGTGGTCAGCTTCTCGCTTCTATTTATTTGAGTACAATGGTAATTATTAGTGTGGGAAGGGAATCCGTTTTTTGTTGATAGTACTGACTCTGAGTTGGGGTTTGAGTTCAGTCCGTCTTTCCGTCAGGATTATGTACTGCGTTAAATTTTGTATATGTGATGAATTACACAATGCTTAAGTTTCTTGGAGACGTGCTAGAGGGAAGACGATCGAACACTCGAAGATCGGAGCGAAAAAGGTACTCGAAATCGATGAACAAGTATGAAGACACTAATGAATGTGGATGAATCGAAATGTCTAGATTATTAGATAGATCCTGTATGTCTAGATTGAAATTGACGTTTCTACTCTTAAATGTGATTCGAATATTTCACTGTTGATTGCATCAATTAGGTTTAGGAAGTGGAAAACGATGAGTGAATTGACAATGGGAATAATTCGCTCATTCGACGTGGGCATTTTTACGCACACTTTTCATAGAAAAAAGTTCAAATAACGCGCTCCGGAGACCGTTACAAATTGGTAACAATAGCGAAATAAGCGTGGCGGAAATTTTTCATTTGCACACCGTTTCACACTTCGTGTTAGCGTTAAATTTTAACGCTGGATGCGGCAGTGATCAAACAACGTGCAACAGTTAGAGCTCCCGTAGTATGCGCCCAAATGTATAGTCAATTTGTAAGTGCAATAAGGTTCGGTGATCCGGATTTTGTTTGAATTTGGAACTTGGAAATTGTGTAATTCCTTTTTTGTATCAGGTACGAGACATTTGACATTAAAAAGTTTGCGCTTTCAGTTCTATGTCTATTACAAGGTAGCTGCTAATATGATCCATTTCAACTACCCAATTTAAAAAGTAATCTTAATAAGCTTAAAACAGAACCTCATCTATCTTAAATGTGCACGATAAGAATTTGGATCGATAAGTGCGTATTACCTACACGCCTTGGCCTACCCTTCTAAGGAACTTTGTGGGAAGGCGTAAAGATTTTAGAAGAAGATGCATTTTGATTGAATTTGGTAAATCTGCGTAAATTTAAAACTAAGAGTAGCCTTTTGTTTCTACACATGAATTTATGTTTTATATCCTGAACTTGCGAAATGTTAACCAACCCGAACCGTGCACCTTTTTCGACGTTTTATAAGTGCCCACCTAGGCCTATGTGAACTAAAAATATTTTGATTTTTTGCAGTAGTCTATATGCCTCTGTTCTTCTCCAAGGTCTCCACTATCAGTATACTTAACTTCATCAAAGTTGGTTCAGCGCTTAGGCGAGAAATGACGCGGACAGTTACTTTGACATTTGTGCTACTAAGTATTACCATATAAATAAACGTACACGAGGGTAGCAAATACTTTCCCACGTAATTCTTATAACATCACTTCATTAATATTATTTCTAGCTTCGAAAGATTTTATCACTTCAATATCAATTATAATGCATAGCTCTTTCATATTTCTGTCATCTAATATATCATATTATATTCGTCGAATGCTTAAAAGCGTACAGTATCGCATATCAAACGAATAACTTATCCTTAAAATCACTCGCTTCAAAGAAATTACGAACTATAATTTATGTATATTATAAATGCAGAGATAAGAGAATGTATTGAATCGTTACTCAGAATAGACGCATTAGTAGACATGACATTGCGTGATATTTAATTGGGAATAGAATTTGACGACCATCGTGGTCTAGCGGTCAGAGCTGTCTGACTGTGAAGCTGGAGATCGTCGGTTCGTATTTATAATAATAATAATATATCCTCACGCCTTCCCTCAAGGGTCCCCGAAGGGGTAGGCAGAGGTGCATACGTAATACCCACACACACACTTTCCGCCAGAGGTATATTAGGTTCGTATTTGTACTTAATAATTGATTTCCTGCGTTGATGTATCTATCTATCCATAGAAGTATGTACGCCGTTGTCTAGTTACCATAGCACAAGCTTTGCTTAGTTTGGGACTACGCACATTTCTGTAGAATGTGGGGCCACTGCATAAAAAAAGGATATGATGTTTATTCAAAGAAATAACACAGGATTACCATAGGATTATAGCTAAATTCTTAATGTCTACTGAATTCAGAAATCCTATATTTTTGTCATCTACAGATATCTAAATAAATAAATTGTATTTTGAAGCTATTTCAAAAGATTTCAGGTATAATGAGCGAGAATTAAATCCTATTATTTTCATATTAACTTTTGATCGGTTCCGACCACTGCGTCCAAATTTGATTCCCGTACAAAATCGGTAAATAATGACGGCCCACCCAAACAACGATTGTATATTCCTGTTTCATTATACGTTATTAAACAAAAAGGGTTCATATTGGAAGGATGTATGCAAATATATACCGAAGCAACCGAATTTGAAGATTCATTAAAAGACAAACAATTTAAATACATCACTAAAATTTAAAACTAAACGAACTACACTTCACATAGCTTTGTAAAAAAAAGTAAAGGAGCTTGGAGGAGCCTTATAGTCGTGCTTGATGGCAAAGGACGCATATGGCGAAGGACTCGCCGTCTGTCACGTTAGCACCTAAAATATAAATCTGGCGGAAAGTGGGTGTTTGGGTAGACACCTCTACTTACCCCTTTGGGGACTCTTTTGGGAAGGCATGAGGATATATAAAACAAAATAAATAGAAAAATATAGGTTCTAACCAATTTTAGGGTTCAAAGAATCAGGGTCAGGGTAGGTACCTTTGGTACCTACGTAGGTACCTAAGTAGGTAGGGGCCAGGGTCCCAGGAAAGAACCTCGTATACGTGCCGAGGAGAGGAGCATACGTTTACCGCATCATATTTTTATTATTGTTATATATAAACATCAAAACTATATATTTCTTTTTAATTTTTTTGTATCGATTTTCTTTTTAGTCGTGCTTTGTAATAGGTGTCGTTGCAAATTTATCTGTATGTTATTTCTAACGTTGTAATACCCTTTAACTTAAACTAACCTTTTTACCTTAAACTAACCTTACCTAAAATAACCTTTTTATAAATACAAAGAATACTTAATAAAAATATTATTTTCTTCAATAGCTAGAGAAAGTTTCGAACGGACAGCATCCAATGACGCTACTAGAAACTTAAGCAAACAATTGAACATCAATTGCTCATGTATCAAGTTATGCGTCGGCATCGTGTCTAATATGCTCAGGTAACATTATATAGTGGCCAACACCAATGAACTATCAGAGTTACCTCCAAAGGTTAAACTGCTCAAGTCTCACGTTACCGCCATGAATGGGACGATAAACCGACCAAGTTAATAGCTCGCGTGGGCAGCCCTCGCACTTAGATACAGGTTTTTTTTATTTATAAATCCATCAAATAAGGCGCCTTCGCTATGACTCTACCCAGCAGGTATCGTGTTGTGACCATAGATACTCGGATTCCTTAAATTTATTATACACCTGTAAAATTTCAGTCCCTTTTTGCTCCAATAATTCTTCCTTTGTTAAGAACACCACAATTTGTTTTATGTTTATTCGTTATGTCGTCCATCGTTAAAAATATTGTGAGAATTGAATTATATTTATTGAATTCTGTATCGTGAAGCTCGTTTCTTACATTACCTTCGATCTTATCGCTACGTAAACGGCAATTGTATAGAATTGGTAATTTGAATAAGAAGCTTTTGAAGCGTGTCACAATTTTTCCCATTTATTCTCGACAAAAATAATATACATTAAATCACTCTACTTTAACAGATAGCTAAACATAAAAGCAAGTTCTTTATGAGTTGTCGATAAGGGCCAGTCGATCGCGAGGTATCCTAATGGCGCCCAAATGGAAACTTTCACTTAGCTTACTCGAAATTGATTAACGCGAAAATGGGATGGGAATCCCTCGTTCATAGCCAACTTTTTGCTAGAGATTCGTAAAATCTCGACTCAACTGTTTTAATTTATTGAAATGAAATTCTGGGAACGCTTCGAAGTCACTTTATTCGCTCGTTCTGGAATGTGGCGCTATTTCGCTATACATATATCCACTGAAGGGTATATATATATATATATATATATATTAATATATACCAATAAATAAAGATGAAGCGTCTGTGTGTGTATCATAATAACAGTTGGTTTTCTAAATCGTATACGGTAAAATGTATACGGTGGGTTCAGATAAAAAAATTGTCGGTCTGTTTTGTTCCGAAACGGCTAGACCTATTTTGACGGAAGTTTCACTGGCACATAAATGATTTTATAAGGCGTAGCTTATAGTACTCTCATGTTTCATATATAAATAATAATATTAATCGAATATTTCGTCATTGTATTCGTTTAAACATAAATTTAAACGAATACAATGCGTTTTTAAATTAAATTGATTATAAACTTTTATAGATCACTTTTTCATAAATTATACATTTTAGTTTATGAAAAAGTGATCGCTACTCGTTTGTAGAGCTAAATCGTTATCGGATATGCTCTTGTTAAGTGGACATAGGTATAAGAAAAGTTCCAAATAGACAGTATTTCTCGATCTTATTTGTCGTGAGTCACCGCTCTACATTCTTACTACCAATGACACATCACCGATAAACTGAGTCAGGTCTACGGGGTAAAATATTTATCTTCTTTTTACCGCTCGGGAGCACGGTCAGTATAACGGGAACAATGCATTCCTGCGTTGTAACATTCGTTCAACAAAAAGACTGGAACAAGCAACACATTTTTTGTCAACATCCCCCACTAAATTAAACGGGCCAGCGATTTTTTTGTGTCTATTTTGTTTTTACAAACAATTGAAGTTTTAAAATAAACAGGGGTCATCATTGTCGTCATTCAGTCGTTGATCATCATCTTTACATCGAATACGTACCATATATATAGATACATTCGAAACTAACTCTCATTGTCTTTCTGCTACCCCTTTACTGCTAAACCAAATTTTATAACATTTGGTAAAAAGACACGTGTCATTGTTAGCCGCGAAAATAACACTTTAAGGGGGTGAAACAGTGAAAGAAAATTGAATGATGTACTAATAATTCCTACTTTGGCGCTCTAGTCTCTCTCTGCCTAGCCTAAGACTCAGCGTGATATATAAATACAAGTTGTACGCAATTGAAGTAGCAGGCACCAGCTTTGTACTGAGACAAAACTATATTTGACGCAAACGAAGTCGCGGGCAGCGGCTAGGTATAAAAATCTGTAAGATAATGTCAGCTTCACCTTAATGATGATTAAAAATATTTAACGAATTTGCAAGGAAGGAAGATGCGAATAATAAACGTGATGGATTCGTTAAAACTTTGACTTTTCGTTATGATCTTTTCAATATAAGTACACTCGAGATAAGAAAAGGTTAGTCACCTTTAAGTCGATATTTCTTCGCAAGTACCAAGGTTTTTATCAGTCATGACAACATAACATTTTTAATAAGACAATATCGCAGTTATTAATTATTGATCCCAAGAAATGCAAAAGAAAATATTTGGCATACACTAACAAAAAACAATCTCACGTGCGTAAACACCTAATCTCTAGCGGACAGTGGTGTGTGGGTACATACATACCTCTGCGTATTCCTTCGGGAACCCTTCTGGGAAGGCGTGAATATTAATCAGATAAAGTACTATTGTAGGTTAAATTACTTGTTTTCTACCGACTTCTTATTTGTGATTAATTTCTTTAGTCTAACTGTAAATATAACTTGTATTGACCTCAATCTGTGTGGGTAAATAATAAATGAAATATCAAGAAAGTATTTTATACGCAGTAATCCGCTGAGTGGTTTAGTTCCAAAAGGTCCTAAGAACTTTTCGATGAAAGTATAAATTTGAAAACTGACGAAGGTTTTCTTACCCCGACTGTACTTACTTGGGTATTGAATCGAAATAAACAAGCAAGAAATGTGGCTTAACGCGATTTCGCATGTTCGTAATCGTGGTAAGTTGACTAAATATTTTGTCGCGTGCTCAACAATTTTCGTTAGCAGTCGCAGGCATATAAACATTTACGATTAATTTTACCACTACGAAGCCTGGACGGTAATACTCTAGTCCTAGCTGTTTCCCGTGACTTTGTCTGCGTGCATAGTTAAAAAGGGGGAAAAGATGAAAAGTAAAATTGGGAATATGTAAGTTTTACAATTCATTTTCCTTCTTTTTCCAACAATACTTTTTTTCTTTTTTATATCCTGAAATTGAGATATGAAACATGTACATATACGTATGTACTTATATATCGTTTCAACCGTTATTTCACCCTCTTGAATGATATTTCCGCAACACTACATAGTTATCGTCTTTCTCCAAAGTATAGCTTAGTCTTTCTATATAAAAAAAATCATCTATATTATTTAAGCAATATTAGCTTTGAATCCGTAAAGTCCGATATATAGACAGGTTTACTTTCGTATTCCTCATACAATTAGCGAAGTGCTCTAGCTTATCTTACTTCCCGGTATCGTGAGCGTAAGTAGGCTACGGTAACCGCTTCTCATCATTGGGCCATATGCTTGTTTGCCACTCCTGTTGTATAAAATAAAACTTGGATGTTAAAGTAAAAACCGCCTCAAAATCCGTTCAGTAAATTTATCGCATACAGACAGACGTTATTTAATTTTATGTAGTGATATAGCTAGAATGAATATGAGGGAGGCGTGTCAGGCAATGAGTTAAAGAAACTTTTATTTGTGACCAACGTTTAGAGTTATATTGGCAATTAATTACACGGCTAAAATGTATCACCAATCGCATTTAATTAACTCTTTGTAACTTAAGTTAAATTCTTTTGTGTACGGATTATTATAAAGATCTCTATCTAAATATATTTTTTACTAAATCAGCAGAGTGGCAAATGTTGGGGGCAAACGTTTGCCTCTTGGCCTTCCACAATTACAAGCTGGCCTGTAATAAATAGGATGTAAGTAAGTGACCAGTCCTCTGTAGATTGGTCGAGGGTTCGATTAACATTCCTCGGTATGATCGCCCGGGGACCGGACCAATCTGTCCGGGCTCACATAATTGTTTGCGGACATGATTTTATCGGAAAACTACAACGGTCCTACCCCACTTGTTACAATGGTTATTATGCGATCAATCTCCTTTGTTTATTCTGTGACAATAATTTTCCTTTGAAAATTCGAACTGTGTTGTCTGCTTTTATTATCAACAGTATTCAGTCGATTCAACGCAATGATAGTTGTGTTTAATTATTTTAAATACAAAGGTGAGTCGTGGACCTAGTGATTCATGTTATCACCTATATAAATGCTGGCATGTTCAAATCCCGACTATACCAAAGAGTTTAATGAACTTCTTCTTCTTCGTCTTTTTGACGGCTTCGGAAGATATTGAAAAGAAACCAGCATGATGATGATGGGTGAGGATATATATATATATAGTCAATCTTGATACATTGTGATGGAAACCGTGTGCCATAATGACACCAATATATCCTGGTGAAAAGAGGGCGTGAGGGTAATACACACCTCTACCCACCCTTTTGGGAACCTGGTAGAAGTCCGTGAAGATATATTATATATATATGTAACGTAGCCAATAGACGCTTGCAATATCAGAGATATAATTTCCACGTTGAGGACCTTGTAATAAGTTGTTTGCTACTGCTAGTAGGAAACTGATTATTTTCTTCTCTTCATATTTGCTCGCCGGTGTCGAGTAATCTCGAGTTTTCCATCCTTGATTTGATATAGGTCATTGAAACGATTTATTCCTCTGCGCCTACTTCCACACACTTTCGCATTTAATAGCCGTTTTGTCAATCTTTCTTCACCCATCGTTTCAATATGTTCAAACGAACATTACATGGTTACAATAGACAGAGGAAATATTACAAAATATGGTAGGTAGGTACGGATCATTTCCAGAGAGGGCAAGGTCACAACTAACGCGCACTCGATAATATATTATTTTAATGAATGCTATTCCCAGAATACGATAATGAACAGTAATTTGTTATTATACAATTTTAACTATGATAACCAAATGTATTGGTTTGGAGCAAACGTGCCATTCTTAGAAGTTCTTAATTAATAATCCGTTTAAATAAGGATCAAGTCAAGCTATAACAGAGTATGATTAGAGAAAGTAGGGCGGCGCCAGTCCAATTTATGTCAACGTTATCTTTCGCTTCATCCACATTCATCAGTCCCTACATACATGCCCTTCGGCTTGAGTACCTACTCTTGAATTAATAAATAACAATTATATAAGTATTTTCCCATGGAGGGATTCCATAAAAAAAATCCGGTTCCTAATATTGTTTCATTAACTTATTATGTTTTAACTATTGTGAATGAAGTGACAAATAATTTGTAATTTAAACTGAATTAATCGCCTGCTGCGTACCTATTTGTTGGAAAACTTGGATATTTCTTGTTTCCGCTTTCTCTCGAGTTAATAATTTGTTGCCCTCAAAATGACTTCCAAATTATAAAATTGTACAAGTTACGAAAGTCTTCTCTTTTAAGGCAAGGCTTTTCTTTTATTTTATGTTTATTCCGACAAAGCGGCTAAATATATTTTGAATAATCTGTTTACTTCTCAATATCTTAGCACAAAATATTAAGCTGAAATAGAAAGTTTGATCAGAAGAATACAGTCTTCATAACGCCATCCCATAGAGCCCCGAACACGTTGGAGGAGTATATAAACACATTTAGGTGTCAAGGTTATAGGTGTCACCATTTCTTATACATTAATGCAATTAAGTAATTTTTTTCTCGTCACTCTAAAGAACCTACTCTCATCCACATTCAATAGCGTTAACCTCGCAGATAAAATACTAACAATAATAAATACTTAATGATCTAATGAAAAAGCACTTTAAACAGATATATTTATAGTAAAGTTCGAAGGTATATCGTCCGGAATGTCCCTTAATACTGAGGTAACTGCTGAACAACAAAACTCATTACTGCGCTATTCGTGGATGTAGTGTGTTCTGGCAACTCTTATTGATGCACAGTACAATTGATAAGAGATTGTACAGTGAAAATCAAGTAAAATGTAAAAAGCCGGTGTCCAAGCGGTGTGATGTTTTTCCTGATGAGCTGTTCGGTTTTTATAAATACATATATCTACATATTCGTTTAAATATGTAGGTATATCGTTGTGTAGTTGACACAGTACGAACTGGGTCTAGGAATACATTCTCACTAGTAGCACTGTGAGATAAAAAGTTTTTGCTTGTTTATATAAAAATACGAAGGTACCATTTAAATTTGAATATACAGAGCTGTATTATTCACACAGTACAAACTTTGATTGGTTCATAGTAATATAGTTAACTGAGCCGTGGTGGCCGAGTGGTTCGAGCAGTTGCCTGCGACGCAAAGGTCGCAAGTTCGAATCCCGACTGTACCACTGAGTTTTTCTAAACTTAAGTACAGTGATTAGTCACACCACGAGCTTTACGGTGAAGGAAAACATCGAGAGGAAACCTGCATACGTCTGAGAAGAAATTCAAAGGCGTATGTATAGTCGTGCTTGAGTAACGGCGATGGACTCGCCATCTGTCACGTGGCACCTAATATACCTCTGGCGGAAAGTGGGTGTGTGGGTATTACCTATAAACCTCTGCCTACCCCTTCGGGGACCCTTGTGGGAAGGCGTGAGGATATATTATTATATTATTATTAGTTAACTGAATCTGAATGAAAACCAGAAATAATTTACCATAATATTTGAAACTAAAAAGATTTATAATTTTTTAAATAAAAATAATTGAAGCATAATATATCTTCGTTATTTCAATACGTATATAACTATATCCATAATTCATTAAACAGGTCACGACTATTTGAGTAGATCCCAAAAGTTTGTCACTTGCGCCGCCTCGTTCCTTGGCTTAGGAGATTAGCAAATAAGGCCAACTTGTTCGGTTTACTGTGAGGATAAGCTGGGCCACTAAACCTACGTGCTAAGTTCACTTCTAAGGTATTTTTAATTATATCATTAACTCAAACGAACCGTGCGTGCACCTGATTAACACGTGTTCACAGGTTCGCGTTTCTATGATGCATGTCCTTTATTGATTTCTGGTAAGGTCTGATGAATGAAGGAAAAACGTTTTTCAAGGAGGAATGAGATGTCTTCAGGCAATCAGGCAACGCGCGACTGATACCCTGGTATTGCATGCGTGCATTATTCGGCGGTAACTGCATAGCATAAAAATCTTACACTCTCTAGACGCTATAAAAAAAATAAGACTTGAAATTGTCATAGTTCGATTTTTTTTTTATACCACATTTTTGGCAAACAAGCATACGGCCCACCCGTTGGAAAACTGTTAACGCAGTCTATTTACGCTTACAATACCGAACTACCAGTTGCGCGTTGCTACTCTGTGTTCGGAGAGTTATACTGTGTTGGCAGCATAATGGGACTAATCCCTCTGCTGACAACGCCATATAACAATCCTCCCCCTCCCCAAGGAGCTCGTTACTGGAAACCTTATTCACCGCGTAGGAACACATGTATAACATAAATGTGTTATTTGGCTACGGACGTCTATAAGTTGGATGTCCTGCCCCAGTCAGGCAGCTCCAAATTCGAACGGAAAATCCGTTATGCCCTACCTCTCTTTTGTATAGCCCATTCTCGTCACTATGATAGTATTTCCTTACAAATAATGTATCTTTCGCATCCTTGTCGCTCATTTTACGACTCCGCACGTGTTTAGTCTGTTTTTTTGCATTACATCACGTATTCGGCGGACTCATTTCTCAAATGAAACGTTTCTATTTCCCCTAAACAAGAATGTCTATGAGAATTTTCTGAATTTTGAAGTGCAATATTAGTCTACTTTGGAATTTCAGTCAGCACATGCAAATACATACATTTAAACAGGCCGACTCCTTCCCAGGGTACGTAAAGATAAGAGAGCGTAAGTTCTCTCCACATTCATCAATCGCTTCTTACATGATGCAACAATTTAATAAGAAAAATAATTTTCTACTCAATCTAAATTTTGCACGACCAACGTCAGCTATAAATGAGATCCTTAGTAATAACGCTGGGTATAGCTCGAGTTTGACCCACACTTTTGTTATTATAGATAGATGCTCACGTGAATGGCTCAGGGTTGGGTCGGAGTTAAATGTAGGGCTCCACATCACGTTAGGTATAATATTATAATTACCTCTTTATTATGTGAGAGCCGTGGTGGCCGAGTGGTTCGAGCAGTTGCCTGCGATGCAAAGGTCGCAAGTTCGAATCCCGACTGTACCAATGAGTTTTTCTGAACTTAAGTACAGTGATTTGTCACACCACGAGCTTTACGGTGAAGGAAAACATCGAGAGGAAACCTGCATACGTCTGAGAAGAAATTCAAGGCGTATGTATAGTCGTGCTTGAGTAACGGCGATGGACTCGCCATCTGTCACGTTGGCACCTAATATACCTCTGGCGGAAAGTGGGTGTGTGGGTATTACCTATACACTTCTGCCTACCCCTTCGGGGACCCTTGTGGGAAGGCGTGAGGATATATTATTATATTATACCTCTTTATAGTATTTGGAGCTACTTTACTATTTAGGCTATTAATAAGGTTTTTTAAGATCAAGATGATTCAAGGCATAGTCTGTTTGATAACAATTTCTAGACGATAGGTAAGAGTTTGATTCTAGCTATCGCGACAACGTCACGTGCCGCACAATAGAAATGTTGAAGTGACATTCGACTGTTTGAGGTATTATTATGTACAATATATATTTTAACAACCCAGTAGAGTTATTAAGTTATGTTCGTGAATGCCTATCATTACAGTATTCTGCAAAACATTGTTTCGTAACCAACTAGGGTTGAGTGAATACTTTTTGTTCACTGAGAAAATGAAGAAAGTCCTGTTTAACCGATTTTTACCAAGAGTATATGTAGTACCAAATGGCATAAAGTAGGACAAGTAATTAATTATGTATTAGAACTGGGTTTAAAACTTTCAGCAAATGTGAGGAACTCAAGAGCGCAGTCCAGAGGTTCTAGAGGTAGACATTATTAATGGAATAGGTTATGTTCCAACAGTTATTTAAAAATTCTACCACGTTTGTAAGGTTATTATTTCTTCAAAGGACACTTGAACATCTTTACATTATATAAAATGAAGTCGCTTCCGCTGACTGTTCACTTAGATCTTTTAAATTATTCAACGGAATTTACTGTATTTTCAGCAATAAAATATACAATGATTTTCGAATTTAAATAAAAATCTAAAAGGTATGTAAAATTATATATCCCGCTGTTGATTTTTGGTATAGTAAGTACCTCGAGAGGATTGCTAATTCACGTGGGTCTTTAATCGGGTTAAGATTTACCACTTTTTAAATTACGCATATCCGTAATGTATATTCATTGGCGGTTACGGGAATATACAAAAAAATATTTAGCTTAACAAATTCCTTCGCGTCGGCATGTTTAAACTTGGACGACTTTGAAGTACGAAACGCGTAAAATTTTATCCTCGTCGTAAAAATCTGATCGACCGCCGCCATCTCATTGTAAAAGTTACTTCGGCATAAGAACTTACTATATCTACATGCTAATAAAATAAAACTAATTTATTTTATATTAAAGTAAAGTAAAACAAAGTACAATAAAATGACGTCACCCACGGCGATTTTGTTGCAAAAATAACCTCAATTAAACTGTCCTTACATTCCGTAATTAACATTATACTGTCAGTACAGCAACTGATGTCCCTGGTTCTCGCTAATTCCTATAAACTAAGGTGACCGCTTGCCACCAGGTGGGCCGTATATTTTTAAAAGGCTTTTTAAGATGTCCGGTTAATTTGGATTCTAAGTAGACGCGGTAATAAACTCAATCATCAATAATATTATGTATAAATATCCTATTGCCAAAGTTCTAGGTTTGCATAAGTCCACGCTTACAATGCCTTTTCACATAATATCCAGAAAATAAAGGAAATATTTATTAATGTTCAAGCTAATACTAATTTTACGTCTTAAATAAAACGATGTATCGTAAGAAACTTTAAAGACGATATTTGCTCAAAGTATCAATATGTGTTTATGTCCAATAAAAGGTTCATAATATTTAATAGAAATGAGTTTATGTTTTATATACAATTTAATACCAAGTATTCAAATTATATTCCTAACAAGTTACCTTCGTTATCGGCTAAGTAATTCCTTACCAAGTATATTTAAAGCATAGTATAATTAAAGTTACTGCTTACTTAAAGCATATGCTAGCCAGGTGAACTGAAAACACCTGCCGCATTTATACTTACGACGCGGAACTTAATACGTTGAGCTAATTTTACTCTTTTATATGAATTTGCAACCTGATAGCGATGCGACCGCGCAGCGACAGATGAGCCATATAGGCTACGCTCTATTGATTCGAGAGTCTCGAAATCAGACCATTCTAAATATACATAAAATATACCAGGCAAATTCGTACCCACACAGAACTCGTGGGTTGATCAAACGAGCAATTTATTTCGAGAATAAGAATTACTTCTTTTAGTTTTAGAAAAACGAAAGAAACTCGCGAAACAAAAGTTGAAAGCAAGTGCTATTAAGACAATACCCAAGGGGGCTGGAGTCGATCGACTTTTGTTTCAAATTTCTAACGATATCAAGTTTGGCTCACTTGTCACTTGGCTGAAATGGCTCTAATTTATTTTGAACAACTCCTGAACTAAGGAAAAACTGCTATGGTAGTTACGTCACGAATACCGACTCCAATTGTGGGAACGATACACACGGATCAAAAAAATATTCAGTTTCGCTAAACACTTTCGCAACTATTTCGTACGGATATGGATTAATACGTATTTCTTTGAAGTTGCAATGTTTAGATTGAAACTTGAACTACCATGTGTTCTTACCTGGTTTTGTTATTTATATTTCGTAATAAAATAAAAAAGTGGTTTCTGAGTCAGTGTCTATACATTTAAAGTCGATTATAACTGTATATCTTCGCGCGTACCCCCTCGGGAACCCTTGCGGGTAGGTATTATTAATAGTAGTAGTATTTTTTTGGATTTTTTACTTTTTTTTAGTTTTGGACACAGAGAAAGGATGAGTGAAGAAAGATTGACGAAACAGATGTACAAAGCAAAAGTGTGTGCAAGAAGAGGCAGAGGAAGGCCACGTTCCAACTACCTGGATCAAATAGATCGGACTCTCAAGGACGGGAACGTTAAGAGTACTCGAAACCGACGAGCATGTATGAAGAGACTGATGAATGTGGACGAAGCGAAAGAGGTATGTAAGTCTAGAGAACTGGCGCTCTATACTCTCTGCCTACCCCGTTAGGGACTTGGCGTGATGATATGTATGTATGTA